>JANHFL010007072.1:21910-52091 GCA_032468155.1 Oxyrhabdium leporinum | reverse complement strand
TCTATCTATCTATCTATCTATCTATCTATCTATCTCTGGCCACACAGATTCCCCCACCCCACCCCGAAACAGCAAGACCCGGTGATGCTGAAGGGCTTTGGAAGCCCAGGGATGCATGAGATGGAGAGGAGAGGGTGTGTGTGTGTGTGTATGTCTGCTACAAAAAGCAGCAGAATATGAAAAGCTAATCCCCCCACCCCCAATCCAGTTTCAATTAGTATAACCAGTGTCTAGGACAGCTTATCCTTAACCTTTTAACTTTGGAAAAACTCTTAACATAACTTTCAGGTCCAAGAGAAATTCTGGACAAAGTTTCCCCCTAAACCCTCTCTCCAAAGAAAAGTTTCACCGTATAATTAGTTCTTAACCTACACAAATTACAATTTATAACAAGAGAAAAAAACAGCATTGTGAGTATATTGTGTGTTGCACAAAGTTTAAACAATGATTTTTTAAAAAACATGATCTCTTGCAAAAGCTGGTATATCCCAAAGGTGCTTTTTCAAGAAGCAACTGGACTTTCTTGTTTTTCTTTGAAGATGTTTCGCTTCTCATCCAAGAAGTTTCTTCCGCTCTGAGTTGCCTGGATGACTGAGAATCTCCATAGACAGGAAGCTAGTGTAGTGAAGATCAACTGTAGCCTATTGTTTTAGAAAGACCCGTAATATCATCTAGCTTATAAAGCAACATTTCATGCCACAGACTGGAATCTTTCCGTTCTGTAGCGAGATGCTTACGTGTAAACATTCTGAATATTCTAAGAAAAGGGAATCTAATCGAAGTTGTTAAAGTGTATTTTCTCATGCCTTTTAAGTTGTCCATCTGTTTTTCACATATTTCCTGAGTGGAAGTATGTCTAATTTCTTCTGGTGTTAATTGTAGAAGAATGGAAAAATAGTTTTATTATCCATGACTAAGTAACTAAATGATATTAACATCAGATTTATATATTTTCTTCTTGGTCAGGTTATCTCATCCTGAAAATAATTCTGGGAGCCAGTCAGATCCTGGGAGTTGGTGGGATGAAGTTATTTTTTATGTAAATTCTTTGGTATATAAAGAGACTTGCTGAGTGAGAGTTTTCATCTGTTGGTTGGTTTCTGGCAATAAAACTAATCATCCTAATTTACTATCTTAATACTTTAGGCTTACAGATATCAAGCATTTGAAATAATATAGCAAGAGTTTTTAATCTATCAGTATGTTTCTGTTTTGCATATATAATTAATAAAAGCAAGAATATACTTATTGGGAAGCATTATTTTAAAGTCCATACTTGTGTCTCTTTGAAGTGTCTGATTGCAGGAAACAGATTTCTGATAGCAGGGCTGTTAAAATAAAAGTTGCAATCTGAAATATATTTACCCATAATAAGCCCCTTAACTTTGTGTAACTTTTTCACAGTATACAATAGAGGATTGCATTGTAAAAAATATTATTTACCAGAGCATTCCTTAATCTCCAGGTATGCTGAATTATAATATTTATAATTCTCAGTCAGCGTGTCCTGCAGGAAGGTTGTGGGATTCATCCTGGCAAGGCAACCAGTTCTCACTGAGTTTCATATATTGGTTTATATTTTGAGATTGCCTAGGGATGCTTTCATTTAGTATAATATCACTTTCTGGGAAATTAGATTCTTTTTTCTTCTATCTAGGAAAGAAAGCTCGAACATTTGACTTCACTGCAATGTTTGAACAAACCCGAAGAACTGCTGTAGAACGAAGTAGAAAAATTCTTGGTGAGATGTGCTGTACAAAAAAATATTTTACTTTTATTTTGTATTAAATGTACATTTTCCTACCTGTTTTTACACTGAAGTCTGAGAACCAGGAACATCCCTGGACCGCCACATTGTTAAAAATAAGTTAGAGTCATCAAAATAAATATGCATACATACTGTATGAAAAGCACAGTGTCTATGAAAAAAAGCTTGCTAGAATGTTAGATGAAGCTTTAAGTTTCTTTTTCATTCTGTAATATAAGACAAACTAGTTACGGTTTTAAAAGATAAAAATATAAATGCATTAATTATTTGATACAAGTCGCATTCTACTCTGCTGGCTCAAAGGAAGTACCGATGATAAAATAAAAATTGCAGCAATATTTTAGCAACTAAGAGACAGCAGTGCATGACTAAGGTTTACTCAGCTTGGTATTAGCTTGTTTCATTATCCAAAATTAGTAATCCAAAATACTATCCAACCCAAACATTTACAGTTTGTGAATTTTTGAAAGAAAGAATTTTTGAAATTTTGGAGAAAAATAATTTGAGACGTTTTTTGTTTTTTTTTAAGTTGGTCTTCTGATAGTTCAGTTCTGAAAACTTTGGGCCGATCTATTTAATTTATACATTTGGAATGATTAACCAAACAGGAATTTGCAGAGATTTAACTGAGGTTTTTTTTTCAGTAGGTGGCAGTATTACCATGAAAACCAGGAGTTCATCATCTTTGTTCATGTAATATAATAATATTTGATCCCGTGACTGTATCAATCCATGTTTCTTTTTGGTAATCCTTTATTATTCAGAAGAACGTGAGATAGAAGCAGCTGAGAAAGAATCAGAATTTGCAGGCCAGCAAGGAGGTGCCGATTCATCAGGGGGTGCAGGATCACAACCAGTAAAAAAAGTATCTTCCAGGTATAAATATTATAAATCTTTAAAGTTTTGGCAGCATGTGCATTTTATAAATAAATGTTTTCCCCCCTAAACTGAAAGAGAAGAGCAGTCATTCCTCTAATTGCGTTCAGCATCTTTTAGAGACAATTCTTCTTTTCTTAGGGAGACCAGCAGAGGGCAGGTTATCACAGAGCTCCCAAGGAGAATAATTGTTTTCCTCTTTGCAGACTTGTAAAGTGTTGCATAGGGAAGCATATTGCAAGAAAAGGTATTTTCAGTTTTTCCAAAAACTTAACTACTTGACAAGCACCATGGGGGTTAGCCCATTTGTGTTTGCACAGTCCTCTTTGCTCTGGCAAACTGGATTTCTTCAAGGGCCAAATTAGCACTGTAGTTCTCCCCCACAGGCCGGCCAGGGGGGGGGGCAGATGTGATGGATGCCTCTTGCAGTACCCTGCTGGCCCAAACAGGGCGTGCGCACTCCCCGGACCCATTTTCAGCCTGATGGCCTCCTGTAGCACCCTGCCGCGCGCCCCCCGCCCCATTTTGGCTAGCAGAGTGCTGGAGGTAGCCGTCCAAGCCAAAAACAGGGTGCAGGGAGGCCTCGCACCACCACCACCCCCATTCCCCATTTTGGCTGCCAGAGGCACCGCAGGCCGGTCCTTTGCTATTTTCAGGCTGGCCCCACGGGCCAGATTTAAACATCCCATGGGCCGAATCCAGCCTTGAGTTTGACACCCCTGTCTTAGGCCATCTTGCTTTCCCATTCTCTTTATTTCTTTGCACAGACATCACCCAGTTCCATTCCAGACTATCTTTTCTTCATTAGCCCCTTTGAGAAACTGAAGCTCAAATGCTTTGGCCACCTAATGAGAAGAGAGGATTCAGCGGAAAAGACGCTGATGTTGGGAAAGATTAAAGGCAAAAGGAAAAGGGGACAGCAAAGGATGAGGTTTATAAGTAATGTCTCCGACACAATGAACGTGAATTTGGGCAAACTCCAGAAGACAATGGAGGACGGGGGAGCCTGGCATGCTATAGTCTGTGAGGTCATGAAGAGTTGGACATGATGTAGCAATTGACAAAAAAAAGAGAAGGGACAGGTTACGGACTTAAGTAGTGAGAATAGCTGTTTTGTTTCTTGTAATTCTTCCACTCAGGGAAATGTCTAGTAGCGAAAGTGAAGACAGTCTGGATGAAGAAAATGTTGGTCCTCCTTTACCCCCTGAAGAGTCAGTCGATGACTCTGATGAGGAGCTGATTGGCCCACCACTTCCTCCTGGCTACAAGAACGAAGAGGATGCTGATACCAATGACGACGATGACGATGATGATGAAAGTGTCCAGGAAGAAGATGAGGTTAGCATTTAGTCTCTCAATTTATGCATGATGAGAAACTATAATTTCTGCCTCATCCTGTCATCACTCATTATGCGGGTGCCCCCTGCACATAAGGCAAACGTGATACCTAATTTGCAGCAATAACTTTTTCTTGTTCCTGAGAATTGTGAAGGTAGCCATACATATAAAGACTAACATTTTATCAATGTAAGATAATATATGTAGCTCAGGGTTGAGCTCTGGGGTCCTTGGTGCTCTCTGAGCTTGATTGTTTTCTTGCAGATGTTTCATGACCAAACCAGGTGACATCATCAGTGTTCGATGAGAGTGGGTTATTTTTAAACAAAGAGCAACTGATAATGTTACCTAGTTGGGTAATGAAATACCTGCAAGAAACCAACCAAGTTCAGAGAGCACCAAGGATCCCTACAGTAACATTTTATTTAGACAGTAATCTCATTCCCGTTAATTAAGAGGAATGCATAAATCAAAGTGAATCATTGCTTCACTTGCAATGATCTTATTTTGCTGGATATAGAAGATGCTGCTGGGACTTATATGGGAGCAACAAGGGTTCCAGTATTCTGGCAACTGACTCAGAAAAAGAAAGTCCTAGCAGCATCTGAGATGTATTGCACAGCATGGTGCTAGTTCACAAGAAATTGGGCCTATTGTGTGCAAGCTCAATGTATTTTAATCCCCAGTTTTATTACTGAGAGCACTGAAAAGTTTTACATTATTTCTGGCTACACAGTCCCTGCCTTTCTGGGGCAAAAAAGGATCGGTTCCTTAGCCTTTCTACTCTAATAAGCTGGCCATCAGGAGACTGCAAACCCTTTCTATCTTCTAACTGTTCCCCCCTCCCCAGAAGACGTTTCACTTCTCATTCAAGGAGCTTCTTCAGTTCTGACTGAATAGTGACAGGGATCCTTCCATCGTCCACCGTTCAGTCAGAACTGACGAAGCTTCTTGGATGAGAAGTGAAACATCTAAAAAGGAAAAAACAAACAAACCCAAAGTCCAGTTGCCTTTTGAAAAATCACCTTTGCGGCAACCATGACCTGGATGACTGAGAATCTCCATAGACAGACACTGCATTCTAAGGCTGCAGCTTCAAAATATTTCCTTTGCTTTACCCTCCTCCCTCTCCAGAAAGCCACATTTCTTCAATAACAAAAAAAAATAAAATAAAGATAAAGATAAAATTTCTAAACTAACCAAAAAAGGCTGGGAGGGATGGGCTTCTTGATCTTTCTCACCCCCACCCCATTAGGTGTTGAAATAAAGCTCCTTGCCTCTGCCCTCTAATCTCTATCTCTTTAAAAAAAAAACACCTTGCCTTGACTCTGGACTGAAGTGTAGAGGAATAGCAAGCAAGCAAGCAAGTAAATAATCTTTTTGCAACTTTTTGTCTTGAGGAGTTACAGAAAAAAAATCAGCTCATAAAATTTAGGCTAGAGCACCACACATACAAACGGATAGATGCTGGGTCCTTGCGAACCTCTTTGCTGTTCGAATGTCTGCCTTTAAGACCCAACTAGGACTTGCTTTTAGAGGGATAGAGATTGGAAAACAGAGGTATGGAGTTTAATTTAAACCCCTGGGGGTGTGTGATCATGTGACCATGGAGATGCTTTGTAAGCGCAAGAACTGGCGATAAGTCACTTTTTTCAGTGCTGTTCTAACATCAGATAGTCACTAAATGAATGGCTATAGGTCAAGGACTATCTCTAGTTGCGTGAAAAGGTTTGGGCAGCTCTGATCAAATTACATATGTCAGTGTTTCTCAACGTTTTCTTCACCACGGTCCCCCTTTAAATACCTTTTGTGGCCACCGACACCCCCTCCCCAACTTAACTCATGATTTAAATCACAACATTTCTTCAAACCTTCATGGACCTCCTGTAATGACCCAGGGGTCCACGGACCACAGGTTGAGAACCACTGCTCTATGCCAATGAATCTCTCACTGAGGAGAAGTTAATACAACTTCTGCATGGTCCAAATTTAAGAAAAGTTCTCTTTTTGCAAACAAGAATGCCTGCTCACTCTATGTGTTCTCCATCTTTCGCCTCAGTAGCAAAGAACTGGAAAGATTATCTGGTTGTGGTGGATATTCTGTTGTCCTCAGGAGGCCAGTGGTTCTCTTCGCTAATGAAGATGTATTTCTCTTGAGGGATCATCCCAGGGCAGATTTTATGTGTGGTTTCTCATTCAATAGGATATGCTTCTCCAAATGATACATGCATTTTCAGTTTTTAGATAGAGTTGTTTTAGTTCTCTCCTCAGAGGCCCGTCTAGTGATCACAACTCTGTGCTGTGCCAATAAAGGTTAACAACTGCTGTATTGTATTGCGGTGGTTTGGACAGAGAACAGGAGTTATGGAATTAAATAGTATGCTTAATATCCGAGATTCATTCTAGCCTGCTTTAATGCTGATTTCTAGCATTGGTTTGTTTCCAGGCATTCAATAATATTTTCTTGGCAGCTATGTTTATGGGCTGTTTTTAACAATTAAACGAAGAGATGAGTGAAGCGACTAGAAAGAATTGGAGATAAACAAATGTTGTTTGTTTATTTATTAAATTTATATGCTGCCCATCTCCCTATCCAAAGGCTCTGGACAGCTTACGATATGCAAAAATATAATAATATAAAAACATTAAGATTAACATTAAGATTAACAGGAATTAAATAAAATTAGGAGCCAAGTTCAGAAGCCGTATGAGGATGGAATCTTCTCTCCTATTAAATTAAAATTTTAACTTAGAGCCACATGAATTCAGATTTATTCTCTCAATACCACTAAAGATTCTCGTAAAAGCTTTAAAAATAAAACCACAGGCATTTTCTCATTATTTTTTTAGCTTGCAGTTGTTCACTTACATTTCAATGTGCATTACTTATACAAAAGTAAAGTGGCTTTTTTTCTCCGCTTTCATTTCTTGGAATGGCAATTCATAGGACTTTTTCAGATGAGCAACGTTGGAAACCGTAGATATGTATAGAGAAATGTATTGCTGGTGGTTGTGTTTTTAAGTAAAACTACAAAAGCACCACAGGCAAAAATATCATAAATCATGTTAATTTGTTTTCTCCAAGGAAGCAGAAAATCCAAAAAGTTAAGAATCACTTATAAAAAGAACTTTATTGAGACCTGCTACTCCACCTAACCATATATAAACCTTTCAATTAAAGATAACATTAGCGAATTTTTAAAAAAATAATATTAATTAACATTTTTTGTTTCTTTTTAAAGTACAGCTTTTATGAGCACTTACTGGTGAGCTATTATATTATGAAGGTATTGTATCAGCGGTGTTTCAACATGTTAAATGCAATAAAGATTAGCCATTCACTTTACTGAATTTTCAGAGCTTTATAATGCAATTATTTGGGGAAGATTTCCATTTAACTCACTGGAACATTTTTCATAAAAAGTATCCGCTTGCAATTTGATTGGAATGAAGATCAGTGTTCATGGTAGCATGGCTTAGTTGTTCTGTTCCCCTGCACGTTTCCATGCTTTTCTGTATAGATTTATTTGATGTGAAACTTTTTAAAAAAAAAAAAGCAAATAAGATTTTCTTTCACAAAACTAATTCTCTCTCTTTTAAATTTCTGGATGCTATATGATATAGATCAGGGCTGTCAAACTCCCGGCCTATGGGCCGGATGTGTCATGTCCTGGCCATGCCCACGCCTGGTTTACCGAAGGGGGAAAAAGCTCCCGATACATCATGTGACGCCGCTATGACGACGTGAGTTTGACACCCCTGTTATCGATTATATAACATGTAGTTTGCCGCTGTCTCCTTCGGGCTGAGAAAGAGGGAGTGGCCCAAGGACACCTAGCTGGCTTTGTGCCTAAGGCAGGGCTAAAATTCTAATGTGTTGAGGTGGAAAAGCATGCAAACTAGAACGGGAGCCCTAAGTTAGACTTTCTTTAAGCCAAGTTGAAGTGGAAGCCCTAACATAAGCTTTGCTTTATTTAAAAAGTAAAAAAAGCATGCCAAGAAAACCAGGGAAATCTACAGGCGTCTTGTGGCTCTGTCCACTCTATAGCATTATCCCACCTGTTGTGGCTCTTGACACTTCCACTCCCTCACCCTCTTAAAATAGGGAGCCGAGCCACTAAAATGTTGTTCATCATTCCTACCATCTTGTTTCCTAAAGGGTCTCTCTGCGTCCATAGATAGATTTTGACTTTTTTTTCCTTTTGATTTTCCATTTTTAAATACAATGCTGTTTTCTTATTCCCACTTGCCTGGAAACCTGAAAGAGTCATCCTAGTTTCATTTCGTCTCTTCTCATGACAGTAGTGAATTACAGTTTTCATGCTTAGGGCAATTGTATATTTCAAAGTTGCATGCTAGAATATCTTAATAGCGTAAATTAAGTCTCCTACAAAGGGAACAAACTTTCCACATATTAGATGCAAGGAGTTGTCCTTGGACTATTTAATACATTGTAATAAAGTCCATTAAGCTGATAGCTTTTGCAAACGCATTCTTTGTTGGAGATGGCTTGGCAAACCTCTTTAGACCCATGCATGGGGGATAGAATGGAAGCCTCTGAATGCTATGTGTTTCCTGTCCCCGACCAGCAAGACAGAGGCAGAGCACAAATATCTCACAATTTATATTATCCATAAGCTTTAAAGGCTCTTTAATTAATTGTCCATTAAACTATTAGCCTTTAGGCTTATCTAGATATTGACATAGGCAACTTATGCTTTTCCAGACGTTGCTGCTCTGCTTGTGATGTGAGGATGAGAGAAGAGAAAAGTCATTAAATACATGGGGACTAATCACATTTACTTGTAATTAATTAATTTAATTTTGACAAAATTAAATTAAACAAAACATTGCTTTGTTCCAGCTTCTGGTCTACCTCAAAGCAAAATAATACTGTATGGGTTCCTATTCAAGCTCTGCATGTTAGAGATGTACGTTCTTTCCAAGTCCTTGGTAGATTACATTGATTTTTTAAAAAACATGTTTTCCACGAGAACAAGATTAAATTTCTTGCCACTCAAAATTCTTCAATCATCAAAATAGATTCAGATTGACCTGTTTTTTTCCTTTCAATTGACTCATCTATATGATTTTTTTTTTAAATTAAAGAACTCACTGAAATAAGGAGGTTTGCATGGGTTTATAGTCAGCTGTGCCCTTTTGATCCTGTTATGAAGGACATAGGCATTGCAATAATGAGATCAATTCTTGTTTTCTGTTCTCCAGAAAAAGGCATTCATTTAATGTAAATCAGACAGGCAAAGGCCAGCAGTCTGAATGACTGATGGATTGAATTCTGCATTCAGTGGAGCATTTACAATTAAAAATTATCAGTAAGATTGCATCATTCAGCCAGATGACAGGGTTTGAGCTATACTAGGGAGAGCTCAAGGTGGATTTGTGTTCATTTATATATTAAGCTGCATATTTGTGTATATTATTAGTGTGTTATATATTTGGATGCCTAACATTTAGAGCTAGTTGGTGTAGTTGTGAAAGTGCTGGCTTGGAAAGCAGGAGACTCGGAGCTTAGTGCCACCATAGACATGAAGGCCAGCTAGGTGACTTTGTCTCAGTCACTCCCTCTCAGCCCAGCCCACCTCACAAAGTTGTTGTTATGGAGGAAAACAGGAGGAGGGAAGAATATTAGGTATGTCCTCCACTTTGAGTTATTTATAAAAAGAATGAAAGCGGAATAAAAACAATCAATAAATGGGTCTATTTTCCTAAAAGAAATTGCTAGGGTTTCTGATCCCTTTCCACATTCTCATGTAGACTAGTACCTGCTTACATGCAGAATTGTGGATGCTCAGGTTATCCTGTGTGGTTGCACTGAGATTTTTATATAATACAGGTAAGTTGTTCTGCTCAAGACCATCCTTTTGCATCTAGCCCTGTTGCACCAGCAACCATCTTGAACTCGACTGAAGCTGACTAAAACTCCAGTTAACAAAATAAACAACAGTTTGTGCGTATCTGTAGATTGGAAGAAAGAGCCTACTAAAGGAATGGCCTACTTACTGTATGGGAAGGCTGCCCAAGACCACAGATGCTTGTCATGTTCATAATGTGTCATCATTGCTACACATACAGGTAGTTTTGAGGAGCTGCTAGGGAGCATTAAATATATACTAAACCTGCAGTTTTAAAATTGCAGGTTAGCACACAGAAAGCATCAATACACTGGTTAATCAGGTATCTGCTACCCATCATCCTCATCAGAAAAGCCAGCTATCTGTTTCCAAGTTTTTACTGAAAGGTAGTCCAGAGAGGGATGGATAACTATCTAATAACGAAACAAACCTCTTTGTTCTCATCAAAAGACGATGCTTGTTCCATTTGGGTTTTTCTGTTAATGTTATTAACCTGTTAATAATATTAACCTATTTTTCTAATGTTTGGCCCTTGTAGGATTTTTGTTTCTGGGAACATTAAGTTTCACAAACTTAACCTGAATTTTAGTCAGTGATGGATTTTTTTTATTTTTTCTTGACTTACTGTGGCTTTTACTGTAGGAAAGCAATGTGGTAGGCGGGTAGGTGGTCCTTTTTCTTATTCTGTACAAAATATCCAGACACAAAGGCAGGCTAAATGCACCTTCTGAAGTCCTTTTTTGAAAAATCAGCTGCACAGTCATGCATATACCCATCACATCATCAGGCAGAGAAAAGCAGCTTTGAGGGTAAGGAAGAACATCGCAACTGGTGCCCCAGAAGACGTTTACTGAAAGGGCCAGACTGGTGTCAGCAGTTGCTCATTACCTAATCATGGTTGCAGACCTTTTTTCCTTCTCTTCTGTATATACTGTATTTTTCGCTCCATAAGATGCACCTAGCTTTAGAGAAGGAAAACAAGAAAAAAAAATCAAGCGGAGCCTGAGAGGACCACAGATAGGTGTCCTCTCATGTGCCAGCTTTGCCTATTGACTCATGCACTGCAGAAAAGAGACAGAAGAGGCGGGCAATGACAAAGACAGAAGACGTGGGGTTCAGCACTGTAAGAGGACCCCGCCGCAGCGGCCCGGCTGCGGTTCACCAAAGGATTAGCACCGATGCACAGACAGTTCCACCCACTTTTTTGGGGGGAAAAAGTATGTCTTATGGAGCGAAAAATAGAGTATATACACCAAATGATGCCCTTTCACCTCCCTCAGTCCATATTTATTTGTTTATTTAGATTGCTTTAAGGAATACTCAGATTTATTTCATCTAATAAAAAGGATGAAGGTTTAAAAAACATAGAAATGACATGCTTTTTGAAATGCAAGAAATCCATATCTAACCAAACAAATAATTTTCTTTTGCCCTATCCCAGGTCCTGGGGAAGTTATTTCATTTTGTGTTATTTTGTTTTTAGTGCCTGGGTTTGAAACTCTGCAGGCAGAAGCGTGGTCCGTCTGACGTTCTTTTGTATATTTCAGTTTTGTTATGTGAGGGTAACAGGAAAAGAGGAGAGGTATAATTGAGGTGTTCCAGGAAGCCGCACTTTCAAACTGGATGTGCAGCCCGAATCTGCCTTAAAGCACCACTTCTCCTCCTCCGTTAAATTGGAATGTTTGTGATCAAAAGTTGGAAGACGTGCTAAACCTTTGAATCCTTGTTTCAACAAGCAGTAGAATTGCATCCATGTGTGCTCCATGCCCAACTGAAGCCCTTGTGAGTTTAATTTATCACATCCTCATGATGAGGATGATAGTCATTAGATTGCAAAGAGAGGATATGCTAGATACCCAGCAGTTTCACTTTTCTCAGGTCTATTCAGAAAAAAGTCCCATTGAAAGCAATGTGGTAGCCTTCCTGGAAAGCACATATAAAGTTACTGCCTTAACTTACAAAAGAATCATCTACACAGTTAGTCTCATACATTTCCCATGTTTTTCCTCTGCATGAACATTAGCTGCTCAGTGATTTATTTTATTATATCGCATTACATAAAAATGCATTATTATATGATGGTTTATAAGAAGGTTAAATATTAATGTTTTGAAAGCAATTTATGGGTGGCATGGGAGAGTCACTAATCAAAACAATGATCAAATTGGAACCAGCTGTGCATGCAGTATATGAAATTGCCCCTTCCTTCCTTCCTTCCTTCTTGTAAGAAGTAAGACATGTAACTTTTTTCTCAAGGTTTCAAAAATATCTTGAGAGAGTTTTCAGGAATTACTGTTTGACTCCACATAGTTTCTCTTAGGGCTTAAGGATGGAGTCTAACATAAACTTGTCAATTGAAAAAAATCTGATGAATATATAAGAATACAGCCTCCATTAATCATACACCAGATTTCATTTATTTATTTTATTTATTAAATTTTTATGCTGTCCATATCGCCATCAACAATTTTAAGGAGTTGATAGTTAGTTTGGTGATAAAGATCTTTAAAGATTCTAAAATTCTGGGTTAGGGTTTTCAATGAGGACCCGGATTGTGGGGGCAATATTCTGAGGTATATTGGATTAATATACTGATGTAAGAGTATCGCTTATAAGCTGTAAACCGCCCCGAGTCTTCGGAATGGGGCGGTATATAAATGTAAAAAAATAAAAAATAAATGTATCTACCAGTACAAAAAGATGCAGCCTTTTAGCTGATATGAAACAACTGTATAAGATTTCAAAAACTTTAGAGCTGAATGTAATCCACAACCAATCAGTTAAATAGGACAAAAACAGAAGACTTCACAGAATGAGGAAAATCTTTAATGAAATAACTTTTTAAAAGTCAAATTCAGTCACAAAACCATGGTTCTAAACAATGTAACAAATATCAATCAAATTCTGAAAGAAACAGCAATACAACTAGTCAGACTTTATTTAACCTGTGCTAGAATAATCAACCCAGTGCCATAACTTGTAAAATGCCTTCTCCATTTAAGAAAAAGTGTTTGGGAGAGTAAGAGAATGTAAACCAAATTGTTAAGAAAATTATATAAATAAGTTCATTACAGAATAAAAATTCTATATGTTACAAAATAGAATTGAATTTCATCTGAAGGGTATCTTTTCATTATAGGCCAATCATTTTAAACTACAAACCAGTGTATTTGTTTTATTTCAAATATTTCATGTTACTGATAAAAATGCACAGAATAATCCTTTATTCTTGTTCTCAGGGACAATATTGTATATTTGATAAAGCTTAGACCTGCTAAGTACAAGTTTAGTTCCACTAAGCCCAGCAGAAAGCAAGTCCTGAAAAGTAATAACAGTTATACATTTATAAATTTATACATTTATAAATTGAATTAATCAAAATGTTATTGAAGTCTAAATATTAAAATATTTTCTTTAATGCTAAACTGTCAGAAATACCCATGGACTAGCAGAAGGCCTTGCTAATACATTGGTATTAAATTACAATGTAACTACTTTCTGACATACCAGTCTGACATCGTTACAAAGCTCTCTTTTAACCATAATTATTTAGAAATAAATCTTATAGAGATTGAGAGACCTGCTCCCAAATTAATTTATTTAGGATTGCATCTATGCGTTTCTAGACTTATTATTTTGAGACTAAATCATTTTAAAAGGCTATATTCTACATTCAAATAAATCTCACAGACTCTTTTAAATCAATACGAGCAAATTCACTGTATTAATATTATTCACTATACTGTAAATGCTTTTGGTCTACGACAAAAAAATTTAGTCTTGATTTTGCTTACTCAGCCTTTGTGTGTCCTCTAAAAAAATACCCCACGTGCAGTACAGTTATTACTAGAAAAGTTATCCCAACCTTATGATAAGCAAAACAACAGGGGTTATAAAATGCTTTAAGATCAGACAATGTCTCCCTGATTTCTCAGTAATCAATTTAGTATTCAGATTGCGTGAATTTTGGTCTCAGGTTATGAAGATTAAGGAATAAAACAAAATGCTTCTTATTTAAAACAAGATTTACCATGAAGTTGTCAGTGAACTCTCTACTTTGAACTGTTCCCAGATTGCCTCAAGATGGCTTTCCTGCTCTGTATCTGTCTGGTAGAATTCTACTGGATTTACAAGGACAATAAGAGAAATACAAGTGAAAATACAAGTCCTCATAGTGCAAGAAGACTTACAGGACAATGCTGTACAGAGGACTGCCTAGAAACAGGCCCAAATTTTCATTGGATTTAAGTGCACTTGGGACTGTAGCAATCATTTCATATCACATAGTTATTCGTGAACCTGGACTTTGGCAATTATCTCTTAGTTAAAATGAGACAAACAAAGCAGTATCAATAATAGCTTATCTCCAATCCCATCCAAAATTAGTTCCAATAATGTCTCAGTTTAGCTTGCTTGTCAGTAGTTAGAGGAAATATACCAAATTTATATATTGTGACTAACTAGATCCTGTTCTCCATTTTAAGTTGTCATATTGTGCATATACTATTATTCATTTGTGCTACTTCTTTACGCTACCATATGAACATGGCCAAAGTCTGTTATTTCCATACATTATGGGACAATCATACAATTATTTTATTTTAGTATATTTGTATTACACTTTAATCTCTCAATCTAAAATAATAGGTAATTTATCTCAAGTGAAATTATATTTCTATTTTCATCTACAACAATGCATGTTGAAAATTTTCTAGAATCAATTTCAGGCAACGATAACTGCTCACTCTAAGCATTTTCCACATATTTCATTAGCTTGTGGTTACAGAATTTTAGGTCTGCAATCTAAGAAGCATATACAGCTTTCTAATTTTTCACAGTAGAAAGAGAAACAAACCCAGAAATACTTTGACTTGGCCTGAGATTGGATAAAAGGTACAGATACTGTAAAATTCATGTGCATATGCGTATATATACAACTCATAAATGGAGAAGGAATATTACACACTATACCTGATTCATCAAGAGTATAAACTCTTAAGATGTGCTCTATCTGGAACTTTAATCCTTCTGTTTAAACAGAATTTCATCATAATTTCACAAATTATTTTCATTAGTCAAATGAGCAAAGTATACATATGAAGGACGGTAAATTTTAAATTGATCAGTAGGAACAAATCTGAAAGCCACTGTCATTAAAGAGAGAACGGAAAGGAAGGCACAAAGGCTTTTGCTTGGCTGATATCTACTGCAGTTTTAACTTGCTCCACATTTCAATCTTATTCTCTTTTCTAAAAATTCATTCCTCTATTTTCTACATTTGCAGGTAAAAATGATACTGTAATTTCAACAGCAAGTCACATTAAACCTTTAGAAGATATGGTAGGACTTAAGAACAAATGCAGTTGCTTTGCTGCGAAAAATGTTTGTTACTCAAGAGTTAAAAATAGAGCTCTGTAATTAAAGTCAACAGAAATTTGCACATTTAAAATATATATCTTTTCTTTTTTTTTGTATTCCTTCAAGAAAACATTAGCCAAAGCAAACAAATCTGTTTCATTTTTTGAACTCTAAACAAAGCAAACTCTTTGGGTTGAAAACGAGGACAAACATAGTGAGCTTCATTTTTTGTACAGTATGGGACATCTAGAGATAAGCTTCAATATGAATTTATAAACGGGGGAAGGAAGTGAACATTAAATGCTGCTCATAAGTTTTACAACAAACAATTTAGTGGCTCCTCCTATGGGGGTCCTTCAAGACTGTTTTCAAAAATCAGCAACTCTGAATCAAAAAATCCATTTGTACTATAGTTTTCCTTCTTTCACCAAATGTTCCTTGCAGTTATTGTACTTTAAATGCTGTAATTGTTTCTCCAATCTCTTGTTAAATAATTTAAAAAAGGGAATGAGTAGCCATATTTGATTTCCTCTTTAAATTTAGTAGTACATATTTATCTATTTCCCATTTCAAATCTGCAAACATTGAGTTTATTTCCCAATTAAAAAAAAAAAGCCTGAGATAGGATTCAATTTCACTTCCTCTATGTATGTTTCTCACTCAAAATATGGCAGAAATAGAAAATCACCAAACTTCAACGAAAACACCTCCTAGGAACATTCCCCTTAGATCATCTACTTACAATAAATATTTGGTGTAATCATGCAAAGAGTTAAGCATACTGGACAAACATCACAAGAAATAGTGGCTTAAAAAAGGCGTGTTCAAATCTGCCCCTGAAATCTTAAGTATATTTATATGTCTTCTGCTATAGAGACAACATGAGCTGTACATATACATTCTATAAAACCTGAGCTATGAAAGATAATATGATTGCCAACTGGTAACTGCAATAGGTAGCTCTGCTATATTATGCGTATGCTACATTAAATATCGGCAATGATTCTGAAGTCTGAATAAACAAAGGTGTAAAAGAAAATACTTGCTGATTATTTAAAGACTTAATATTTTAGGGGGGGGGGCTTTTGTGGACCATTCTTCCATACAAATTATAAAATTATCGCTGAAAGTCAATACTTGTAATAGACCAAAGGACTCATTTGTGCCTGCCCACTGTAACATAGTTCAGGATTGCTTTTTGTCAATGGTATCTTTTGTCTGTCTGGCTATTGGTATAGTAACTGTTAGGTGCATGTGTAATACATTTAAAAGGTGTAAAGTCTTCTTGCTCCTGGAAATGTTTGCTCCCAGGGATCTGGAAGCACTATAGTAAATATACATAAATTGCTTCCATTTATGAAATAGGTATTTTCTGCCCTCTGAAATAAACATTTCCTGGCTTCATTTGGTTTTAAATTATACTCCACAAACATGTTTGAAAAAAACATTTGGAACTTCACCAATTTTTACTATACTTTAATGTTGCAAAACATTGCCAATAAGAGAGCATATTGTGCCCCTAAAACTATGAATTCTGGAACTGGAGAAGCCTTTGTTGATGTCTGCTTCCCAAATAATTCATCAAAAGCAGATTTGGAAGGATATGTTTTTTTCTTTTAAAGTTATGTTGTTCTCTTATTGAAAGAGAATGATGCAGTTTGGATTCCATCCAGCCAAGCCTTAAAATATATACAAACAACTGAGCAGATGACCATTTATGGGAGGCAGATGAAAGAAGACAGCCTGCCAGTGGCCTGAGTAGGCAATGCGCATACATTCTACAAGATCTCCACTACAAAGCAAATGGCAGTGTACAATATCACAGTAACAATATAGTTCTGGGCAGAGTTCTATAGGCTGTTTTGGCAGCTGATTCCAGTCAGGAGTTGTAGCCAGTAGAGTAGAAGGAGATAATATATATACTTCCAAAGAAAAGGCATGTTTTAATTTCAGTTCATGTAAGTGCAATCAAAAGAAAAACAGACATTTAAATCTTATGTCCAATGACTTGCTTGCTGTAATTAAAATCTCAGCTTTGTGTCTGCATACAACAAAGTGGAACTGCTAATGATCATTTGTTCCATTTTGGACAATGAGACAAATAGGAAAGGTATATAAACAAAATTTGGCCATCACAAGGTATACATATTTGTCTTGGCAACAAAAGTATTTACTTTTTTAGGTGGTATAATAAACATGAAAAAAAAGAATCTTGTTGCGTAGGAGAGAGTAAGAATTGTCAAATTTGAGCAAGTAGATGCCTTCCCCTGGATAATCATGGCTGCCTATTTGCACTTCTTGATGGCTGTCCCTTCGGTAGACTGGCATGATCTCCCCATAACGGTTTCGCAAATAGCTTTTGGCTCCTTTTTCCACATCACCAACAGGAATAGGACCTGAGAAGGGAAATGTATCGGCTATAAAAACTAATAGTAGGAGGCCATAGAGATTTAAGATTATGGATCTAGCTAAAGAAGCTTACACAGAGAGAACATCATCGCAGGTTTCAAAACATCTGGAGATAAGACTTTTCATATTTATACTGGAACCTGAGAAAATTCAGGGTCGTGTTATTTTAAAAACAAACAAACTACAACCTAATTCCTAAACTGTTTTATAATTAAAGCATATAAGATACTTATTGAATCTCTAAATATTGCCATTATTTATTTGTATTATTACATGCATCTAATTAATTATATGTATTATTTTGCACATTTGCATGATTGATAAAAAAATAAAATGGGAATGATTTTCCTTCCCTTGTCATTTCATCAAATGAACCTTCTAAGTGGCTCACTTTATTCCATAATAATAAATAACAGTGATGCTCATCACTGTAAGAGAGGAAGCAATAAGGAACAGCCTGATCTCCATGTCCCATGCACATTGATTTATTCCAATGCTTACATTCCAACTTCTAGCAGGTGAGGGGTTTTCTATATTATACTGCAATAGAAACAAGAAAAGAGTGAGACAATTTCTGCAGTGACCCTACATTTATAGAATTCTTCCCTGAGTTACGGGGAAAGAATTCTTGCTAATTTTATGGGAAGATATGTAAACTTTATTAATTTCAGAGGGCTGTGAAGGTGCCTATAGATCCTTTGACTGAGGAATGTCATCAGCAGAGTCCTGAAATTGTATTATTATTATTATTTAAATTTGGACATTGCCCAATTCCCAGTTAGTCTAGGCAATTCACAAAATAAAAAACCCAAAATAACAACAAAGCTATATAACAATAAAGAAAAAAGGAGTAAAAAGAGAGCAACAATGGCAAACATACACGCATAACACTTTAGCCAAAAATCCAGGCGTAGGCCTTTCCATCACTAACCTGCTTCCTTAGAACAGCACCCTCCTTAAAGTCTGAATGGCCCAAACTCTGATGCTATGTACGCTTGAACTTTATTTGCAAAGGTTGACAGTCAAGCTGCTCAGAGTTGGCAGTGTTTGGAGCCACAACTATGTCCATAAATGAATGGATATATTTATGAATAAACTAACACACATTTTATTATCAGGGTTTATTACATTTTCCTGCTTGATAGTCTGTGGAATAATTTGAAGACTAATGGCAAAGTTCAAGTTAACTCAAAGTAGTTAAGAAGTTGAGTTCTTTAACTCAAGTTAAAGAGGTTATGTTTGCTTAAGAGACCATTTGGGACATAATGGTTTTACATATTTATTTATTAAATTTATACGTCACTATCAAAGACATGACATACCTTCAAATTCTTCTTCTTCATCTTCTTCATCACTTGATTCACTGACCTGAACAGTAATGGCAGTACTAGTAATAGGAGTCCAATCAAAATAGACTCCAAACCCAATGTCATAATCTTCCGTAGCAAATTCCCAGCAGACGCGCTTCCCATCAGGATGGGTGGGCACCCGGACTGTTAATACCTCACCCCGTTTCACTAGCATTCGCGCATTCTTCTCCTTTGCCATCTTTGTTTTAAACTCCCTTATCTTAGAATTTGTCCAAGTAGTGGGGGGAATCAATGGAGGTGGCCGAACTGGAAGAAAGAAGGATGACTTTCTTAGTTTTTATAACACAGATGCTGATAGAATTTTTAACAAGACTGGATATTCTAATTACAAGATTTCCCTTTTTTCAAAAGAAGGAATTAGGTTTTTTAATCCCTCTCTTAGCTGACAGTTTTTCTTCTATGAGTCTTTTTAACTGACTGAATCTATTCTTTCAGTGACGCACCCGTACTACCATACACTGTATAATGACTTAGTCAGACATCTTGGCACAGCAAAGTTTCTAAGAACAAATTGGATGATAAAGGTGTAATAAATGATCCCTACAATGTGGGCCATATTAATTTGCCATACTTAAAATTTAAAAAATTCATTGACTATTCACTATGAGTTCACTATAATTTCATCCCAAGCATTAAAATCAAATAATGTAACAGCAACCTCCACTCTATTTTGGTCCTGACTTATTTGAGATTTCTGTGAATTTCTTTTTCTGACATAATACTCCTTTATAATAGCAATAATTATTTATTACATATATATACTGCCCAATCTCCAACAACTCTTGGCAATTACAGATTAAAAACTTTAAACACAAGAAAAAATACAATAGACAAAAAAGAGTAAAGGTGGAGTGACAAAAAACCTAGGTTGAAACAAAATTTAATTTATTATTAAGGTTGTATGCCGCTATCTCCCTGGAGGCAAGTCTAAAATAAATAAACCTACATAGTCCAAAGGGAAGTTCACCCTCACCAAATAAGTATAGTGTAACAGCAAAATTTGAACTAATATAAGAGCTAAATGAAAAAGAAGAAAAAAAACAATCCAACCAAGAGTAGAAATTATATACAACAACACAACAAATTTAAAAACTAAAACTAAATTAAACAGCAAGAATCAAAATCTTTGTTGCTGCTTTCTTAAATATGAACATTTCAGAACTGATTATTAGTATATTCTACCACAAAACAGCTCAAATCTTGCAGATTTCTTCAATAGAATGCTAGCTACTGAGCCATATGAAGACATAGTAGTGAAAGCATAATCCTTACCTTTCTTCTGTTCGCTTAGAAGATCTGTAGTTTCTAGCTCTGCAGACAGGATGTCTACTGCACCTGTATATTCCGACTGTATCATGATTATATCACCTGGTCCTTGTGGTGCAGAGAATTTTGTCACTTGCAATATAGCTTCCTACACAGACAAATGTATAAAATATACATAAAATATAGTGGTGTTAAGATGCCTTAATTATTAACAAAAATAGTTTTTTCTCTACGTATCTTTATCTGAATTCTTTAGCCTCCTATTTGCAACTATGTCATCTACTAACTAGAAAAAAAAACTTCAGAAGATATTTCAATGTATTATCTTCTGAAGTTTTTTTTCTACTCCACATTTCTTCAATTCTAGGCAACACAGAAATGTAATCAATTAAAATATATTGGATCCCAGAAAAAATACAATTCAATAATCTTATCATTTGTACTACATGAGTTTATTATTATCTCAAGACAAACATTTCAAAGCATACAGCCGCTATAATGAAAAACATCAATAAATATGTTTAGAAACAAAGGATTGTAATGATAGTTTGGCAAGTAGAAATAGGCCAAGAGTCAAATCACCTACCTCCTTTTGGTGCTGAAGTTGATCAGTTAGGATCTCCTCCTCTCCAACTACATCTTGTTCCTCTGGACTACAGTTAGCACCTGCAGGATCCTTTGTAGTAGCTGAATTTACAGGTGATCCATTCTGCAGCCTCTCAGAGAAAGATAGCACAAGAATGCAGGATGTTTTAAGAACCTGGTATAACAGGTAGGTAAAACGCCAATTAACTGGAAAAATAGAGACTTGTAAGGTGACTTGGAGTCAAATAGGATTCCTCTGGCTTACATTTTATATCCAGATGAGTCTCAGCTAAGCCAAAATTCAAATGAGAAAAGTTGTGTTCCTTTAGGCAGCTGAAAGAATGTTATGTGCCATCAAGTTAGTGTTGATTCTTAAGTGACCATATAGGTAGATTTTCTCCAGGATGAATTATTGCTGAACCTTTTCATAAACACTGGATTTGAACTACATCCAGCACTAAGAAGCAATTAGCTATCACAGATAATGTATCCATACAAAAAAGGCACAATTTGACTGATTAGTTCAAACAACTTACCGATAAAAATCAGTTTTAAAACACTGTAAAGAAAATGTACAGTGTATGAAAATATATTTTATAGAAAACAGTTCAATTAGCTACAGCAAGAACTTCTTATCCCTGCCAAATATTCCGCAGGTTGATCACTGCATGTGGGCTTAGCGTTTAATACAAATATTTAAAGTGTCTGAAACATTGCCATATCACTATCTAATTAAGTATCATCTATTCTAATTTAACAAGAAGAAGCTCTCTGAAGCAGCAGCAGAGATTTTCTCATGTCTGCTATGGTTGTTTTCAAATGGAAATGAAGTAGACTGAAGCAGTGCATGCAAAACATGTGATGTATTGAGTATTACTGTAAAGGGGAGGAGTCGAAATGTATTGTTGTTTATGAGAGCAGGTGTTTTATATACATAGGAGACGAACAAAAGGATAAAAGAATAGGAATAAGTGGCAGTTCTCTTCTCCACATGAATTCCCTAGTGTAGATATATTATCCACGTAGGGCAGACCCTGGGGTATGTAGCACAATAACTTGCCAGGAAGAAAATTCATCTTTCTAGGAAAAAAATCATAACCCTAAGCCAAGCATAGAAGATAATATTCTGGAGAGTGGGCTAGTAGGTGGACCTCTTCACCAAATTCTTTCTTGTTAATTTAATGTTTGTGCATTAATGTTCCATTTCTGAAAGTGCATGCATGTCATTTTTTCAAAAATTCAAAATATTTCTACTAGCCCAAAAAGTATAAGTACCATTGCTGTAAAGTTTCTATGCCTACTGATACATAATGTGCTCACAAATAGAAAAAAAATAGAGACTGCCTTAGAAGAAAGTATTTATATTACATATTTGTCCTCAACTTACAATCACAATTGGGACTTGAATCTCAGTTATTGAGTGGTCATTAAGCAAGACACTCATGTGACTGCTTCACTCAACAATTGCAATCCCAGCACTTCCGCTCGCGGTTGTTAAACAATCTCCCAGTTAAGCAGGCTGAACATGCCTCCTGAAGGATTTCAGCTCCACACGGACAGGCACCACTTTTGCTCTCAAACATTGTTGCATCCTTCACAATTTCAGCTCCCCTCCATGAACAGAGAGGAAATCCTTCATGGAAAATCTTCAGGATTTTAACTCCACTTCTGCAGCCTACCAAAGGGTTTCCCCTCCATGCATGGAGGGTACCTGAAATCTTTCAGTGGGCTACAGCAACATTTGAAAGAAAAACATCAACTATATCTCAAATATTTCAACTCCTCTCTGTGCCTTCCACTTGCAATCTTCCCTGCTGGCTTTCCCACTGACTTTCTGTGGAAGCCAGCAGAGAAGATTGCACATGACTGGGGGAGTCACATGACTGGGGAAGGGACTTGGCAACCTGTTATTAATGTGAGCTGATTGCCAAGCATCTGAAATGTGGTCACGTGACTGCATGGCCAGCAGGGCAACATTTTATTATGCCAGAAGTGCTTTACATGCCTTAACACACCATTTCTGAGACTGCCATAACTGAACTGTCATTAAACAACTGGTTTTAAATCAAGGACTGCCTCTCTACCACATTCAGTCTCAAATTTCACTAACTGGAAGAAGGAATCAAATTCCAGTGGCAAAGTAAGATAGAAAAATAAACAATAAGAGTTAAACTCAACCAAATCTGTATAAGTTACTTTGTATTAACCAAATCGTCCTACAATATTATTTCTTTTCATTTTAAATACTATATTTCCAACTGTGGAACTAGCTACAAAATAAATTTATTTCATTAAATGGTGTACTTTTCTTTGAATGATATGGACATGCTATGTTCTGTATACTTGGCAGCGTTGAGAAAAATAGACAAAAGTAATTGAAAAAAATACCATGAAAATATTAGAATGAAGGCTTCTGTGTAAGATTACATGGTTACAAAACTACTTAATTGTTTGAGTTTTTAACATGGTTAAAAACCTATTTGTTAATTGGAAATTCCTTCCAATTCCCCCCAGCCTTCCAGTTTTGATTTCTCTGCTATTCCCTATTTTTATAGTGTTCTTTGTTTTTAAATGTTTAAATACTGTATATACCTCCCAGAATTGCTGGGAATCAGGTGGCATATACACTCAATAAATTGTTATTGTTAATATAAAATAAAACTAAGTAGACTATTGCCTGTATAGTATTCCCTAAGAAACTCCCTACAAAGCATTTCAGAAGTAACCTGTTGCTCCTTTACCTCTATACCATTTTATGCATGTTTTATATTATGTCTGAAATCAGGAACTGATCAAAGCTTCATCACTATTATCCCTCTCTATATTCCATGATTTTCTGCAGAATAACATCCCTATTTTTAAAGAACTATTTTAGGATCTATCACACTGTTTTGCATAATATTAATTTTACAAAAATACTATAAAACTGTTCTTAGTCCTAGGAACATATTAATGCTAATTCTATTTGTTATTTTAGTAAGATTATTAGATTTTATTAGGTTTTATTGGAACTAATCATGTACAATGAGTTAATGAGTGGTTAAGATGCTGAACTAAGACAGAGGAGACCTATGACCAAGTCTACCTTCTGTCATGAAAGCTGCCTGGATGAATTTGGGCAATTTACTCTCTTAGCTCACCTACCTCACAGGGTGCTTGTTGTGGGGATGAAATTGGAGGCAGGAATGCTATGATGGCTGCCTTGAACTCCTGGAGGAAAGATGGAATATAAATCTAACAATAAATACAGCTAGCAAATAAAATGTTCACAAACATTTTTGCTGTGATTGTTTTCATTTTTATATATTTAATTTTCCCTTACAGCTCACACTAGTATCAAGCATCCAGTTAAGCTTTGAATCATAAATAAAATTCCAACAAATTTAAAAGGTAAAAAATTGCTATTACATCCATATGCGTTGATTATCAATAATAGTTAACAGGAAATATACATGAAGACCCTCTCTAGTAAGCATTCCAAACATATTGCTACTCCTCATAGCCAGTGGGAGAAGATGACTTGCCTTGAGAGTATGGAATAGTCCTTTGGATTCTATCTAGCAGCATGTTGGCAAGTAAAAATGAAAACAAAGATCAACCCAAATGATTTATATCACGAGAGTCACAGTTATTATCTTACCTGCATGGTAATATATCCTTTTCTGAAACAATAGCTTCTTGGACTGATTTTTTAGTTGAATCTTCATTTTCTGGAAGAGAGCAAAGATAACTGTAATATTTCATCTTTTTGAACTTCTAATTACCATTCATTTATAGGCACTTGATGCTTTATCAGTCAGTAGGATCATGGTATATACTGTTTTTGGGTAGGGTTCAAAGCATCCTATTTCCAAAAGAAATAAGAGACAAATCAATATATTTACTAGTTAACATAACATTCATGAAAGAGGTTTCTATTGTAAGACAGTATACCTAGCCCCAGGAATTTAGTCCTAAACAATGCTAGACAATTATGTTTATAATCAGGCTCCCAAAGATTAACCTACAATAGACATCGAAAAGGATGGATCGACTACATTACTCTTAGTGGGATTAATCAACAATATGTTTGTATTTGTGACATAAGATTCAGGACCTATAAACCATGCCTTATAGTTTATTTACCATTATCATTTTTTATGATAATTTTATCATTCTAGCAGAATGCTGTGATTTGGTATGAAAAGGTACAGTTTTTATAAAAGTAAATTATAAATTATATTAACGATACTATATATTTGCTTATTTAAGATGACATAACCTAAAGCCTCTAAGTGAGAGCAACCAACAGGCCTACTATTAACAATCGGAATCATGATGTTCTTCTAAATGAAATACAGATATAAAAAATATCTTCTCTCCCCTATGGGTGGTATGTGTCTTCCTTAATCTCAGATCCTCCAGGAAATTAGCACTTTATAAAGAGAGAATTCAGTAGCAGAAATCCCTTTACACCGATTGGAATGGACTTTTCTAGAAAAAAATGAATCTAACAATATTCTACAATCCAAAATTAATCTAATTTAGCATATTGGGTTTATATTAATATTGAAACTGAAAGGAACTTTGCTTCATTTCCTGGTTAAGTTCACCTGCTACACAAATATCTTAGAAGTTTTCCTAGCCATCCAAGAGCTGAAATTAAGTACATGATTAAGAAAAAAAAATTACATGCACTGTGGTTTAATTCTTATGCAAATCAAAATTCAAAGATTTGCCCAGAAATTATTTCGCTGGAAGTTTTGTAATGCAGCATTCAGTTTAATTTTTGAAAAAGTTGCTGGTATTAAAAACTAAAAGTATTTTTAGCAGGACTAAATAGCTACATGAACAAATATATTGTCAGAAAAGAAAAAAGAAAAATGTGACGTTTATCATGCTGATTAATCATCTTGCTTATTCATTTTTATACAAAATAATGGAATATTTTCCCCAGAAATATATAGTCTGTTCTCAGTGTATTCTACTGTATTAGTCCAATTACCACATAGATAACTTTTATTGTTTCCCTCTGTCAAAGAGGAAGGAGGGATAGAATTTATCTGCATAGAAAAGAGCCAAAATGGGCATTAATAAATTTCTGGGGGAGTTAGAGTGTGTTTGATTATGGCAGTCAACTTGTAGGCAAATCCTATCCATATCAATAATTTTCTTTATTTTAACAATGCCTGTTTGCCGTATGCTCTTAAACCATCAAATATGCCTTTTGGCTTCAAACAGATTGGAGCCATTTATCCACACTTTAACCTACTCAAAATGCTAGCTCATGGTCTAATATGTCTTCCAAATCCCCAAAATTGGGCTTTGTACAAATTATGGATCACAATGAGAAAATATATCATGCAAAAATACCCTACATCAGTTTGTTCCAATCACACGCCCTCCACATGTACACGGACTGCAGCTTCTATAATTCTTAGTCAACTTGTCTTCTGCCTGGGAATTCTGGGATGTAGTTCCAAAATCCAACACTTTTTCAAGGCATCAGGTTAAGAAGACTAGTCTAGATTTTTTAACATTCAACACTCTATTCCTTTCTAATAGTTTTATTTGTATATTTGTATATTCTATAGTTTATATATATATTTGTATATTCTAATAGTTTTATCTTTTGTATATTAATAGAGGTTTGACAGAGCTAAACAAGTGCCATAAATATGTCATAAGAATACCACCATTTATACAACACCTCAAATGAGGTTCAAAGCAATCCACATATATTATAAGCTGTGTCAAAAAGTAAAATTCTGAGACAATAATATTCTCTTGAATTATATACCTAGTACATGGAATTTAACAACAGGTGAGCGTAAGTGGATTTGTCATGCCCTTGCTATGTCTAAAAGACTGATATTGCAGTATTTTTAGAAAGATTTACTCCATTTATTCCACTCTTCCAGTGGATGGAAGATTTGATTTCACTTGCTACTTAGGAGCAGATTGCCTATAGATGAAAACTTTGCATGGACAAAGAGAATATGAGACTCATTTATACCAAATAAAATACCAGTAGGTTAAAAACATGACAGTTCTATAAGTGTATTAGAAATGAACACACATAAAGTGTTTATATTAAACAATTAGGTAGAGAAATCTGTTTGAACAGCATATTATCCTTTATTTTTTTGTTGTATTTTTTCACTCATTTTTATGCATTTGTTGTGGGTTTTTTTAAAAAATATGTATGTATTTTTGTGTATCTTTTGTTTTTCTTTATTTTCTCTTATTTTAAAAGCAATAAAAATATTTTAAACAATGTTATAATCTGCAGTAAAATTTAAACGGTTAGAAATTATTCACAAATTGGTTATCCTTTTCATATCCTTAAATGAAAAGCTAATACACTGGCTTCCTATGTCTGCCTAATTTGTTCATGGTAGAGTAATAATCTCTTGAAGCTGATTTTAATGCCACATGGTAGAGTAATAATCTCTTGAAGCTGATTTTAAAGATAGAAACTGCTATTAGTATTTTTATTATTTACAAGGAGAGACATTATGAGATTTTGTCTGAAATACAAAAATGATTCAATCTACTTTGTATATTATAACCTTCAACTGGGATCTACAAGGTTACAACAGCTGTCAAATAAAACTAGTGTATGTACTATATTTCGGAGATGTCTTCTAGAACATTGGTTTCTAAAATGTAGTGCACATACACAACAGGGAGTACACAAATTGATCCATTGCAGTGTAGGAAGGAGGTAGTACAAAGGCTATTTATATTTATTATCTAGAAAAATAAGAAATTAAGATATATAAATACTATAATATTGTAGTTATAATATTTTATATACATTTTACATATACTATTTATAATTATGTAATATATTCATTCATTAGTAATATATTAAACATGCACATATTGGAGTCCATGTTCAAACTTTTTATTGATTGGTTGCACTGTCAAAAAGGTTTGGAGACTATTGCTTTGGAAAACTGCATATAAAACTTCAGGCTAGACACTAATTTCACGTTTCTTCGATCTTCAAATTAGTGAAAACAATACTTAATTTACTTAATTTTACATACTGTGACTACACAGGGCAAAAAGCAATAGCTTCTGGGCATATAAAACAAGAAAGCAAATGACTTTAATAGTTTTATCACTATTACATGATGCAACAGTTGCACCAAGCTACATTAGCGTAATTATAAAATAGCTGGTATGTTTGGGGAAAACATAAACAATGCAATGCCACAAAGGAGAAATTCTCTCACAAACAGAATTATCAATGTTACAATACAAAAACATTATTGAAAGAAAAAATGTCAGTCATATTACTATCTAGTTCATAAATACAACATGATACGTGATGATATTCTCCCCCAAATTTGTTCATTAGTAGGATATGGTTTTGCTCTTTGCTGACTACAAAGATCCTATTTTCTGATGACCTTATCATTACAATGCAAATTTATCTTTGGTTCAACATGCCAAACATACCAAAATGCAAGAATTTCTAAGGAGAGAGGGGGAAGTTCTGGGGCTACAGAAGTAGCACCAATCCCTCCATTAAAATATAGACTATCATTTGTACACAACATGTCCAAGGATACTTCAATGGTGCTCTTCTACCTCACCAACCAAATACAAGAGGCATCTCTAATAAATCAACTCCCCCACGTGCACACGGATTCTCTGTAGAGATTAACACAGAGCAAGATGACAATTACGCGGGCCTGGAAGTATAAAATTCTCCAGGTGACAAAGTTTCCAGGGAAACACCTGCTTCATCCTAACTAAAGGCATTATTCTAATAAGAAGGGTTGATTACAGATACAGTCCGTGGCCTATTAAGATGTGATGCTAAGCATCCTATGAATGGGGCACATTCAAATTGGGTGGGCAGGGAAAAGGAGAAAAGGGCCATTCTCTCTCTCCCTCACACAGACAGACAGACACCCACACCCACACCCACCGCACCTCTGTCCCTCAGGCAAGGCAAACACAGGAACCGAGTACGGGTTGCAGCATCTCACGTGGCCTTGCTGCCAGGAAGGGGTGACCTGTTGAATTCCTGCCTTGCGAGGCCCCAACCACAAGTCGAAAGGAGGAAACTTAGCGGCGAAGAAACCCCCTCCTCAAACAACCCGCATCTCTCGAGCCCACCCTAACCCTCGGCGAGATCCTCGGCCCAACGGGGGAGCTTAAAGCCTGGCAGGCACAATGCTGTTCCCCTCCGCCTCTTTCTAACAGCCGCCCCGAAAGTACCTGGAGGAGGCGGGAGCGGCGACGGAGCCACACGCTTCTCTTGATCTTCGGCCCCTCTGGGGCAGCAACGGTCCCCGCTGCCTCCGCTTTCCCGGCCTCCGAGCGCGGAGGCTTTGAACCGGGTATCCTCGGGAGCGGCCGGTTCGTCCGACATCGGAAAGCGAGACAAAGAAGCCCCCGAAATCAAAGCGGGGAGAGGCGAACGCTCCGCTTCCTCTGACAACGGCCGCTTCTCAGACCTCCGCCCTACGGCGTTCCCGCCTAAATCCGACTGCGAACGAGAGCGGTCTTCGTCAGGCTGCGACGGAGTTGCCCGATGACAGAGAGCGAAGCGAGGAAAGGGAAAACGGCGACCCTTCCCGGAAGTACCGGTCTCCATGGAGACCGCTCTCCAGGAAGGACGCGTTGTCATAGTACCGGGAGAGTTTCCCCTCCTCCTTCATTGCTCCCCCTGCGGTCGGAGCCATGGACAGTAACACGACTTTGCGGACGGATGACGCGGACGAGGAAGAGGAGGAGGAGGAGGAGGAAGATGAAGATGAAGATGAGGAGGGGGAAGAGGAGGAAGAAGAGAAGGAAGAAGAGGAGGGGGAGGGTGAATCGCCGCGTCGCCGTCGCCGCCGTCGCCCCCGCCACTTTTCCCTGAAGTCTCAGTCTTTAGTCAAAGAAGGCAGCCAGGCGTCGGCTGCATCCGAAGTTCTGCCTGAAGCCGAATCGCAGCTCGAAGACGAAGTCAAAGTTCCCACCGTCGTTGGTCCTTTGTATTTATCCTGGACCCCCGAGGAGGTGGCTGAATGGATCGGCGCTTTGGGCTTTCCTCAGTACAAGTTAAGATCGGGTTTCCTTGCAAGCAGAAGGGGAGGATATTCTAGAATGAGTTCACTTCACACCTCATATTAAGCCTTAGTTTCCTGAGTATGTCCCAAACTGGGCTTATTTACACACACACACACAGTGTCACAAATGTTGCTTTGCAATGACTGGATTCAAATTGGATTTAAGCAGCAAGCGTTTGATCCACTTTAACATGTTTGGTGAATCCAGATTAGATGCATAGTTTATGGTCTGTATAAATATAGTGTGTGTGTGTACACACACTATGTTTATACAGACCATAAACT
>JANHFL010007072.1:8541-21714 GCA_032468155.1 Oxyrhabdium leporinum | reverse complement strand
ATATGCTAAAGTGGATCAAACGCTTGCTGCTTAAATCCAATTTGAATTAGATGCATAGTTTATGGTCTGTATAAATATAGTGTGTGTGTGTGTACACACACTATGTTTATACAGACCATAAACTATGCATCTAATCTGGATTCACCAAACATGCTAAAGTATATGTTGTGGGTTCCTATGTATGAATCCTGCCACTGGTGATTTATTACAGTTAAACAATACGACTCGCATAATGTGTCCATCCATAAGAAAAACAGCATTATCTGAGACAAGGATTTGTCTATTTTCAAAAATAACCTACATTACTCAGTTCCAGAATGCAGCAATAATACAATAAAACTACCACAATGTAAGCAGGGGTGTCAAACTTGATTTCATTGAGGGCCACATCAGGGTTGTAGTTGACCTCGGGGGGGGGCAGGATGAGCGTGGCAAGGGTGGGCGTGTCAGGGGCACCTGTGGTCACCCAATCATTCTGCTAGCGAAAACAGGCTCCCGAGCTCCATTTTCAGCTGTGACGGCTTCCTGCAACCCTCTGCTAGTGAAAACGGAGTTTGGGAGGGCCGCACACAGCCTTCCTGAGCTCCATTTTCACTGGTAGAGGCACTGTGGGCCGGTCCTTTGCTGTTCCCAGGGCAGCCCCGTGGGCCAGATCTAAGTACCCCATGAGCTGCATCTGTCCCCCTGGCCTGAGTTTGACACCCCTGGTCTTATTGCAAAAGAAAAATGAAACAGAAGAGATCCAACAAGGGGAATTTGGAGCTACTAAGTCACTGAAGAATGCCATCCATTGCTAAATAAAACATAATTGTTAAGTCATTAGTCAGTATAACTACTAGTAAGTTAAAATTAGGTTTCTTATTTCTTGTTTAGGTTCTTTGGTCTATCAACCTACTGAAATATAAAGATGAGTTCAGTGGCTCTTAAAAAATGTAAAGGAGGTCCCAAAATTTTGTCTTTTGGATATTTATGAATCATGTTTTCATATTTTTGTAGGTGCTGCTAGCTAATTAACTGGAAGAATAGAACATTTGAAGCTCATATTAATAATATTATTTCTTATTTTGTTTTAAATAGGAGTGTTTTACTACAAATTTTATCTCAGGGCGGAAACTCATATATGTAAACTGTTCAAATCTGCCACAGATTGGGATTACTGATTTTGAACATATGAAGGTGAGAGCACATATATATTTGCATGGGTAATGACTGAAGGATATTATCAGACACAAAATATATAGTATAATGCCAGAGCTGTATATCAGCTTCTTATAATAGTACGTTAGTATGGTATAGTGGTTAAGGTACTACCCTATAAATCAGAAGACTGTGAATTCTATTTCCACCTTGGATATGAAAGTCAGGTGGGTGACTTTGGGCCAGTCACTCTTTCTCAGCTCAGCCTTCCTCACAGGATTGTTGTTGTTATAGGGGGAAACAGAAGGAGAAAGATATTATTCTTGTTCACTGCCTTGAATCATCTATAAAGTAACAAAGATGGAATAAAAATCTAATCAATAAATAAATGCTATGTGAGAGCTAGTTTGGTGTAGTGTTTAAGGCATCAGACTAAAAATCAGGAGACTATGGGTTCTAGTCCCTCACCTAGGCACAAAGCCAGCTGGGTAACCTCAGGCTACTCCCTTTCCCTCAGCCCTAGGAAGGAGGCAATGGAAAACCATTTCTGAAAAATCTTGCCAAAAAAGCTGTAGCGATTTGCTCAGGCACTCTCCAAGAATTGCACGTGATTGAACAGAAGAAAAAAAACCCCATATAGTTGTTTTAAAATAAAAGGATCCTATATGGGAGAATCTATTAATTATATTTTTTGTTCACACAGATAGGATGATACCATGATGCTGTTGACTATTGATGATTTTACTTTTTATTTTGTGGTTTTGTACTGATTTTCTCTATAGATGTTTAACTGGTAAATGTTAAAAATACAGTATTTTACAGTATTTTGTTTAGAAGCTGCTTAAATTCAAACCTGAAATGTATGCATATTGAGATGTTATTCTTATGTTACAGACATATTTTCCAGCTTTCCTTACTGAGAATGAAATGGATTTGTGCGACCATGTTTCTTTATTGTGGCAAAACCCATTTTAAGCCTTTTGGTATATAAAAGATTAAGAACCAAAACTACACATAACACTGGTACATTTATATGATAGTATATACTACACTGAACATAGTAATTCTTTTCTAGATTTTTTTTCCTCTTTTTTTCTTTGCAGGAAATTTCAAAGCATGTACGAGAATTGCTGCAAATTGAGGAGTCCCGTTTTGAAAGAAGTATCTCTCTCCCGCCTCGAGATAATATTGGGTTGTTCCTAGAACAAAAATCTCGAACTGGAAAGCACAGTGATGCTCTTAGTTATTCTCAGTTTGTTCAAGAAGCAAGGTTGCAAGATTATGAACCAAAGCCTCCAACTCCACCATATGAAGAACTACAGCCTTCAACTCCACCATATGAAGAACTACAACGAGGCAGTTCATTTTTCTCAAAATAAGAGAAAGTATTTATTATTCACATATTTCAGATACTACAATATAAATATTTCTGCATTTCTATTTCAGTTTTCACAGGAACAAAATTGTATATGGATGCTCTTTAACCAGTATCCTAATCCTAAACTTATTAAATAGGATATCATGGAGGAAGTGCTTACTGATGGATGCAAAACAGACATTTTTGCACATCAGCAATTCAAAATAAAGTCATATGTGAACATAGAGGATTATTCTTACTGGTATTTATGATGAAATTTTATCATTTGTCCTGTGAGGACTCTTACAAGAATATATGGGGCTTCAAAACAGCTGCCGTACATTAATGAGTTGCTTTAAATATTTAAGATCAATTGGCAACATCCCTTACAAAAACACTAAAGTCAGGCAGTGGTGCTTAAAATGTTCCAATGCCGTATAAAATTAAGAAATTTTACCACTGAAATTTGCTAATTTATAAGCAATATGATTTAGAACTTTCATTACTTTAGAAGTATATGCATCAATTTCATTTCAGGTTCAATCTTCTTATTCTAAACTGGGACAAATGATCATTATAATGATCAAACATGCAACAATATTTAGTTAAGCCAATTATATTTTGTTAATATTCTTAAATGCAACAGGTGAAGCAACATGAAAAATCAAACAAGCTTATAAATACAGTATTTAGAACATAATTTATGTCTGAAAAGTAGACTTATGAATGCCAAAGGCGTAACCATTTCAGATCTAAAAGATACAATAAAACACAAGCTTCAATTAAAGAACCATATATGACAGGGTATAATATAGTGGAATTTGTGCACAAAATGATAGCGAAATATTAGTGTATTCATATGAATGCAACATGGACAAGTATGATAGAAAGGGGAATGTACAGTATAAGCCATGTGAAATTTTTTTTAGAATTTTCCTTCTATTTTGCATTTATGCCTAATTTTTCACTGCAAAATTTAATTTTCAGTTGGCTTTCATTAATATTTACCATTTGAATTCCTGTAGAATTCAAGTCTACCACTGTAGACGCTGCTTCCAAAGTTCCTTTAATATTAAAAATGAGAGCAAAAAAAAATTTCCACTTCTAACAGCTTGGATAATTTATAAGTCCTCAGAATCAGTACTAGATGTCTCTTCTGTTTTCTTTGCAGACATTTCATCAATTTGAAAAATCAGTGATTTAGTGGGTTTCAGCAGCACTGCTGAGAGAGGTATCTTTTTAGTCATAGATGTCGTCAAATCTTCACTTTTCATGGCCAATGTTGTTATCATGTTAAAGTAAGTTGAAGCAATGATTTCCTGAAGAGATGTATTTGTTTCAAGAAGCTGGCTAAGAGGCGAGTCTTTTAGCTGTACAGTTGTTATATCAAACCAGGGGAAGGAACTAGAAAAGAAAAGTCTGTTATGTATGGGTCCTGAAACGATAACTGTTTTGCCACTGCAGAGGTAAAGGAATGGAAATGGGAGTATGGTATATTTAATGATTAAGCTCCAGTCTCTAAAGGTTCTTCAGGCATCTATCAGAGTTTCTTTTTGTATGTATGCAATTTATTACTTACTCCAATAAAACGCCTAAACAGAACCTACTCCCAGTACCCTACTTTGGGGAGGAAAGAGAACTGAAGCCAAGAGGTACTTAGTTCTCTGAAAAACCTTCCTGTGGACATAACACCAGCCCTGCAGCTCCCAAAATACGCATGTGCTGCCCCAGGGACTTTTAAATTTTCAAGGAAAGCACAGCAGTGCTTTGTATCTGTCACTGTAAAATATTAGCTGTTAGATTAGAGTTCTGGTCTAGGATCACTGAAAAAAACAGGAACTAAAAAAGTTTGGGAACTCTGAGTTGGTCCCTTTTCTGATTAAATTCAGAAAGATGTTGAAGACAGAACTTCTCTTGAAGATATTTTAACTCGATTGGGCCATCACTTTTTTAGTTTTAAGGTATTTTATCCATGAGTTGTTTTGTTATATTTTTTAGTTGTTATTTGTTTATTGTTATTCATCTTGTTGTGGTTGCCTCTGTATTCCAGAGATTAACAAGGCACTCTACAGAATGGGAAGATGGTAAAATCCCCAATCACTATTTAAAACCCGAGACCCATCAGGTACTTGGGGTAAAAGACCATCTTAATTGACCTTTCTTCTCTGCAGATGCAAGAAGCTTCAGTTAATCCCATTGTTACAAGAAAGTGAGCTGCCCATGACAAAGAGATTGCAAGAAATATTCCCTAGAACTAGATCTTCTCCCAGATAAAAGCCAGATGTAATGGATGGCCTGCTTTATAGGTTGGGCCAGTGATGACCTGGCATAAGCCCAAGATTGCCATAATGGCCACCCAAATGCCCGGAGTGCAGTTATGTGGCCATAGGTGGGGGAGTAACCATCGGAACTTCAAAATGGGTTGTAACTGCTTTTTACCAAATAGGTCACAACTTCGAACAATTGCTAAGCAACCAGTTGTAAGTTGAAGACTACCTGTATACAGAGCCTCTGTGCTAGCCTGAACATATTTACATCACAAAATGTACATAAAATCATTTTTACATTCAGGATTACTCATACGAGAAATGCCTTCAATTTATGACAATATTGCTACAAATGCAAATCGTGTTTTCAGTAGCCTCCACATGATGGTTTAACTTTAGAAGCAGCCCACTCTGAAACAGAACATGGGACAAATTATGAAAAATGCAGGCTGAATTGTGCAAGGATTCAATTTGTATGTACCCAAGAGATTGGGTATTATGCACCGATAGGTCTCAAGTTGAGGTACAGGAAAGAAGGAGCCAGCATGTATAGCACCATTCTCTTATACCATTGGAATCCTGATGTGTTATTGGGGATTTGATAAGGGGAGGGGACATTGAATGTGCTTGTGAGGACAGAAACTCCTGCGCTTTGTGACTTTCTGGGAACGTTATTCATATTATTTCTCTTAAAAAACTAAGCCACTAAATATTACTCATAAATTCCATAAATAATGCATTATGAACTTTTAAAATGTTGGATAAAACAAGATTAAGCAGAACTACTTTCTACTGGATTTTACTTACTCATCAGCAGCCAAGGAGGAAGCAAAAGCTTGGTTGATAAAATGTTCACAAACTAGAAATGGAGATGAGGTGGTGGCATTGCCTTCACAGAAGCATACTTGATTGAGCAATCCCAGAGCCCTTGTATGGGATAAATGTTGTTGGGTATAGCTATTTAAAGCTGCATAAAATACAGCTGCCAGCCACTTCACGCTGACAGCTATTTCGCCTGAAAAATAAGGAAATATTTTCTTTCATGCTTAGTTCACCATGCCTCTTTAATAGCCTTCTTCGACCTGTTGCCCTCCCATCACTCTGAGTCATAATGACCAATGGAAAACACCAAGTTGGAGAACATTGTTTAAAGCTTCAACTGTAAAATACAAGCTAATAAAGGAAAAATGCTTGCACTGCTCCTGCTTTGAACATTCAACTGGCCTTTCTACAGCCATCTTTACCATCTCATTCTGTTGCATGGATGGGTCAGACATCACAGAGGCTGATAGTGCCCATAGGATATTGCATCGTTGTCAATGACACTAATTTTCTGGACAGGACACAGATAGTTAGAAAAGAACAAGGGGAAAAGTTCAATTTTTCACAGAGCTTGCAAAAGTCCACCTACTCTTGGAGTTGCAAGGACATGTTGCCCGGATAACTGCTGTATCTTTGAGGGCTTCCAGAACTGTCCTGTTAGCCTCCCACATACAAAAAGAGCTGTTCTCAGAGCACTTGTACTGTGGCCTCAAGATTGAACAGGAGGAAATCAGCTGCTTCAGTCTGAAAGTAAGTAAGATCTTATTTATGCCATTGGATTAAACATCAAAAAGCAAAGGTGCAAAAATATGTATCTATGGATCATGCCAATTTTCAGCTACTTCTTTCAGCCAATTATTTTTTTATTAAACTTTATTTTTAATCTAATAATTCCATCTTCAATTGAACAGGGTGTCGTCCAGGTACAAATATTTTTGTTAATAATCAAAATTTACAACATCATTCATGACATTGGTATTCTACAACGTTAAAATAATATTCATACTAATCATAATATTTGCTTATCTCTTTTAACATATCTTCTTTATTTTGTTTCCATTTTTCTAACTTCCATTTTTGTTATTTAACCATTGATAAAATAAATCCCATGTCATATACTATTCAGTTTGCTCTTTCTCCTTAATTGCAAGCTAAGTTAGCCTATTCATTTCTGCACATTCTAATATTTTCCTAATCGCATTCTCATCTGTGGGTGTCTCTTCATTCTTTCAACTTTGTGCAAATATAATTTTAGCAGCAGTTAGTATATGAATAATTAAATATGCATTTCTCTTACTATATTTTTCAGGTAAAATCCCCAACAGAAATATTTCTGGCTTTAAATCAGTATGCTGCTTTATCATTTTTTCCAGTCACGTACTGTATGTATTTTTGTCCAGTATTTTTTTGCTTTTGGGCATATGACCCAGGTATCTGGTGACACTTCCAGCATTTAGCCGACTTATCTTTAAACATCTTTACCAACCTCGCTGGCACAAAGTGCCATCTATAAAACATCTTATACACATTTTCTTTGTATCCAGTTGATATTGTCAATTTATAATTCCTATCCCATAATTTTTGCCATTTGTCTAATTCAATTGTATAATCAATTTTTTTTGCCCATACTATCATTGTTTCCTTCACTTGTTCATCTTCCAATTTAATGCCTAGTAGGTAGTTGTACATTTTTTAAATCAATTTTTCTTCTGCCCCTGTTAGTATGTTGTCTAGTTCTGTTAGTTCTTTATAAAAACCATATAGTTTTACATCTTTCTTCTATCTAGAATGTATCTGCACTTGTGAATACTGTGTCATATCAATCCCTTGATTGCTCAATTCTTGTTTAGTTTTGAGTTCCCATTTCTCATTCAAAATATCTTTATATCCAACAACATTTTCTGTGTTAATAACATTTGGGTGAACCAGCGCTTCCATTGTTGAAAGCCAAACTGGTATCTTCAAATAGTGTTGTTCACTGACTTTCTCCCGCACTAACAGTAATGTATTCCTAATATAATGTCTTTGAAAATAACCATGTATTTTATTTTTCCCATATCACAAGAAGGCATGCCAACCCAATTGCAAATCATGTCCCTCCAAGGTCAATAGTCTTTTGTTCCTCAATACAATCCACTCTTTCACCCAAGTGAGTATTGCAACCTGGTAGTATAATTCCCAATTCGGTAACCCAAAGCCTCTTCTGATTCTCAAATCCTGTAACATTTTAAGACTTATTCTTGCTTTTTTCCCTTGCTAAATATATCTTAATATTACTTTATTGAATTCCTCAAAATATTTTTTCCAGTTTTTATCAGAATTGTTTGAAATAGATATAATAGTCTCAGCAATATATTCATTTTTTTGTAGCTATCCTTCCTATCAATGATAATTGCAGGTTTTTCCATTTCTCCAAATCTATTTTAATTTGTTACATTAGTTTATAATTGTCTTCCTTAATATTACACATCTTGCTGTCAAATAAATCCCTAAGTATTTTACTTTCTTAGTAATCTGAATATCTATTCTCTTCATTAACTTTTTTTCTGCGTATCTGTAAGATTTTTAACTAATATCTTAGTTTTCTCTTTATTTTCAATCCTGCCATTTCGCCATATTCCTCTATTTTTTTTTATTAATTTAGGCCCTGTTTCTTGTGGATCTTCCAAAATGAAAACTAAATCATCTGCAAACGCTTGTAGTTTATATTTTTCTTTTTTTATTTCCATACCTTTTATCTCTATATCTTGTCTAATATTTCTATTTAATACCTCCAGTGTCAATATAAATAGTAGGGGAGACAGGGGAGATCCTTGTGTTGTACCTTCTGTGTCATATCTCCATTTACCATCACCTTTGCTGTTTGCTTGTAATATATCGCCTTAATCATATTAATAAATCTCTCCCCAAAATCCATGTCTTTTAACTGTCTAGCATTAATTGCCAGTTCAAATTGTCAAATGCTTTCTGTGCATCTAGGAAGATCAATGCCATTTGCTTCCCTGGGTGTGCGTCGTAGTACTCCAGTGTGTTTAAGATTAATCTCATATTATCTTTAATTTGTCTCTTGGGTAAAAATCCATTTTGATCTGGATGTACAAATTGATTTAAAAATCTTTTAAGTCTTTCTGCAATTATTGAAGCATATATTTTGTAATTCGCATTCAATAAGGATATCAGTCTATAATTTTTTATCGGTTGTAAGTCTGAGTCCTCTTTTGGTATGAGCGTGATGTATGCTTCCATCCATGAATTTGGTACTTTCGCTTCTAACAGTACTTCATTGAACACTTCCAGCATTGTTATATTTAGGATATTTTGCAAACCTTTGTAAGGTTCTGCTAGTAGACCATCTGAGCCTGGTGTTTTACCATTTTTTTGTCTCTTAATTGCTTCTGTTAGTTCCATCATTGTTATACGTTTACATAACATGGCTTTTACTGTTTCAGGTATTTTAGGTAATTCCACTTTTTTAAAGTATTGTTTTATTTTGTCTTCTGAAACAGAATGTTAAATGTTGAAGTTCATGACAGCACAATTGGAAAAAGAGTGAACAAGTATGGTTTATTTGGGAGGCTTGCCAGGAGAAAGCCTCTTCTATCTAAAAAGAACATGGCTGCATGGCTTAGGTTTGCAAAGTTGCATCTGAACAAATCACAAGACTTCTGGAACACTGCCCTTTGGACAGATGAGATCAAAGTGGAGATGTTAGGCCATAATGCACAGTGCCATGTTGGCAAAAACGAAACACAGCATATCAGCACAAACACCTTGCAAGTCATTAAGTTGACCATGAATTCCTCTATACACCAAAGTACTCTAGAGTCAAATGTGAGGCCATCTTTCCACATAAAGCTTGGTTGACTTGGGTCATGCAACATGACAATCATCCGAAGCACACCAGCAAATCTACAGCAAAATGGCTGAAATAGAAAAGAATTAATGTGTTGCAATGGCTCAAAGTCCAGATCTCAATCCAATTGAAATCTTGTGGCAGGACCTCAAGAGAGGAGCTGTGCATTAACAAATGCCCAGAAAGTTCAATGAACTGAAGCAATGTTATAAAGAAAAGTGAACCAAAATTCCTGCACAATGATGTGAGAGACTGATAATGTCATATAGAAAACAATTACTTCAAATTATTGCTTCCAAAGGTGGTTCTACAAGCTATTGAATCATAGGGTGTACTTACTTTTTCACACATGACTTTTCCATGTTGGCTTTCCTTTTTTTTGTAAAATAAATAATGACATGGTGTAATACGTCATGTGTTGTTGTTCATCTGAGGTGATATTTGTCTACTTTTAAGAACTGCTAAGGATCAGATGATTTTTACTATGTCCCAGTATGTCAAATCATAGAACTCAAAGAGGGTGTACTTACTTTATGACTGTATGCACTGAAGACCTGGTTCTGCCAATGTGCCTGGGGAACACAGAGTGGGATAGAGTCCGTTAAATGGCTCATATGATGTGTTGTTGCCGGGGCGGGGATAGGGGGTTATTATATTATATTATTTTATTAATTTATTATATGATTCTCTCTTATTAGTTTTATTGTTTTTATATGATGTTTTTATATTCTTGTAAGCTGCCTTGAGTCACCATGTGTGAATAGGCGGCAATATAAATCTCCTAAATAAATACAGGGTGGACTACATACTGTCAGCTCTGAGTCATGTGATTGATAGCACATGATTGAAAGCCCACCTGCTTTCCCATAGACATGGGTGAAGGAGGTTTGGGAGGACTTTTTTCCTCCACAGTCTTTGAAGAGATATAGCCTCTTTTCAGACTTGATCTTTCCTTTGCCGGCTTCTTATACAATATCACATTTAGCTATGTTCTGTTGAATGTTTGGAGAATTACCATGCTGGTAAATGGCAGAGTCCCTTTCCATTATTTCTTTCCAATGTTCCTTTGAGTCAGAAATAATTTTTTAAAAGGTAGGGGGAGAAGTGTCTAAGGACAAAAGATATGAAGAACGTTCACTAGAAAAAAGCAGTATGTTATGTATTGAAATTACAGACCAGATCAATAAATCTTTACCTGGAATTATCCTAGTTACAACAGTACTCCTTGGAATCTCTATGATCAGTGAATTTCATCACATGACTCTAAAATAATTACCTGAGTAACACTACAGTTGTATTAGGATGTTATTTTGATTTTCGTTCAGAGGTGTGCTGCGTGTGTCAGTCATTTCACTGGGCTGGTTTTGATTTCTATTTCCTTGTATGTTCTTAACATTCCGGTTATATAGTTAAAGCTGTAAATTACAACCTGAATACATGTACCTGACTCAAAAGTATCTAAAAAGATCTGGTTTTCAACATGCAAATTATTTGTGAATTAGCAAGATATGGTCTATGGAAATATCACAAAGACTCTTGGAAATTCCTATTATACCACTTTGAATTCTTATTCAGAGAAACTTGAAAGAAATGTGTACAATATTGTGTAGAAAATGCATTTATAAGAAAGGAAGACTTCTAGACTTACAACACACATTGCTTCTTTTTTACTTACTTTCAGGAAAGGGTAATGCATATATATATTATATAATCCATTAATGAAGGAATTGTTATTGAGTTCAGTGAGAATTACTCTTGAGCAAATGGAGAATTAGTCTTGAGCAAATGGAGGTAGGAGCACAAGCTTGTCAGGTGAATGTTATTGCATACATTTGAAATTAATCTTGGACATACTTATCTTTAATAAGTTCCACTGAACACTAACACTTCTGAATAAACACATTCAATATGTCTGTATCTGAATCAGACTTTTGGATTATTAGATGTGCTATGAAGTTGCAAGTACCATTGAAGGGACTGAGTTGCTCTGTAGTTTTTCTTTAATTTTCAACATATTGTAGCAAGCAAAGCTGAATTCTTACAATACCATGTTTGTAATTTGTAATTCTTACAAAACCATATATTCTGCCATAGGAGTATAAAAATAAATAAGCCACAATTCCCTGAATACTACTGTTTTCAGTGCTGCACCAGCTCTACGTAAGACCATAAGCAGTGTCCTGCTGGATCAGATCTCTATCCCAGGTAATCCGCAATCTGTTTTACTTGGTCAATCAACTACACAAGGAAGCCCTCTAATCTCCCAAAAGATGGCATTTTGTTCTCCTTGACTTCCATGAATTGATTAAACAAATTTTTTAAGCTAGACAAACTGATACATCTTATAGTAAATTCCAAGGTTGAATTATATGCTATTGAACAATTTACCATTAGTCGAATATATCTTTGTTCATCAATCACTGTTAGGTTTGATCCCATTAGTTTGTATCAGTAATTAGGATTTTTTCTGCCAAGTGCATCACTACAACTTGCTTATGTTGAATGGCATCTTCTATTTTGATGTTCACTCTCCTAATGTGCAAAGATCCCATCTTCAGAATCCCTTACTGTTTTTACCAGTCTGACCAATTTAGTATCATCAGTATTGGCTATTCTACTAGTCATACAAAATTCCAGATCATTCATAAATACATTAAAAAGCACTGGAATTAGGACACTACCCCCAAGAGAGGGACTAGTTACATCCCACTATTACGAGGAATGTTCATTTACTCCTACTTCTTGTTTCCTATTCCTTACTAGTTGTTTATCTGCATGAGAATCTGCCCTTTTATTTCAAGGCCCTTAAGTTTATTGCCTTTCTTTGGTGAGGGACTTTATCAAAGGTGTTGGGTTTTTTTCAGAATCTAAGTAGACAATGACTATTGGCTTGCCTTTATCTATGTTTAATTAACATCCTAAAAAAACTAATAAAATAGTTAGACAGAACCTTCCCTTAGTTAAGCCAAGTTGGGTAAACTTGAACAAGGCCTGCATCTTTAAATGATTAGTAATTTTATCTTTAACGATCCACAACCTTAACTTTACACTTGTTAATAACACTTGTGGGATGCTATCAGGGCCTGAAGATTTATATTCCATTTGTCAATAAGGCCTAGTATTCTATATGTCACTACCTCATAACTTGATTCACTGGTCTCTCTTACCTAGAAGACAAGACCTCCTACTGCCTCCTTTCCTGTCTGTCCTATAAGATTTGTAACCAGAAAGAACGATGCCCACTGATTTTCTCTAATCCATCAGGTTTCTCTTACACCCACCCCATTGATACTATCTTCTAAGATCAGGCATCCCAGTTCTTTCATTTCGGCCCACAGGTTCCTAGCATTCAAAACTAGTATACTGCATCTTCTCTTCTCTTCTTTGGTTTACCGCCATATTTGCTTGTTTTATTTGGCTTTATTGAATAGTCATTATAACTGATTACGTTATCCTGTCCTGTTTCCAGTTATTATTTCAAAATATTGTGGTTTACAATTATTGTTTTTAGCAATTATTGTTTCCAAACCTGACCCCAAACTTTGTCTGGAAAGTAAAATGGGCCACAAATATCCAAGATTTGAACTTTTAAACTTAGTCATTTCAGGATGGAGCAGTGGCTGGTATTTCTAATTTGTAATATTGAGAAAATGACTGCCTCATAATTGGTGCTTAAGAAGAGGTATAGCTAGCAATCATATATAAAGCAGTAATTGTGGTTTAGAATAGTTTGGGGC
>JANHFL010007071.1:55067-66152 GCA_032468155.1 Oxyrhabdium leporinum | reverse complement strand
ATGTAAGAGTATTGCTTATAAGTTGTAAACCGCCCCGAGTCTTCGGAATGGGGCGGTATATAAATGTAAAATAAAAATAAAAAAAAACAACAACAGTAAACAACCCAACCAAACAATTGCTAAGGTTGCTCCCAGCCACATAGATAGGCAAGCCACTGGAATATAAACTGACAGATACAGCACTCCTTACTAGCACTGATGATGTTACCTAGTTAGGGTAATGAAATGTCTCCATGTCACCCTTGAGCTACAAATATTACCCTTTATTGATATAACGGGGTACCATCTGGGTATTATTTGCATACTGATGATGCCACACTATGTGCCATGAATGATTTCATTCAGCAGTTTGATATAGATGTTAAAAAGGAGTGGCAAAAGTCCTGAGGCCTATCACATTGTAAGGGCTATTGCTGGACCTATTGCTTCTTGCCAACACAAGTATTGGCCACTGCAAAAGAGTGCCTCCCACTCTCATCCCCTGAAACCTGTCCAGAAGGAGACCCTCATGCTTTTTGAAGATATTGAAAACTATTGGATCCACAAAGGCCAGGACAGTGGCACCATCTCTATCCCAAGTCTTCCAGATGTCATCCACAAGAGTTTCTGGATTATGTATCCTGGACTAAACCATGACTGGAAATGATTCATATTATCTGCTTTATGCAGAGCTCGCTGCAGGTGAAAAGGAAGCAGAGAGTGAAGGTTGGAGACCAGGAAAATGGAGTCTTGAGAATGGGGTGCACCATCACTTACTTCAAAACGGATGGGACCATCCCTTCCTTAAAGAGGCATTAACCATCATATGAATGCAACCACTTGCCAGTTCCAAGATGGCCATAACCAGCCAGGAGTGGCATGCATCCAGGAGGATGAAATCATAGCTGCAATGATGCTGTTTACTTCATCATATTGAGTAGCTCAAACACCTCTCATATAACTGAGCTCTCAGTCACTTCAGATCAATCCATCTACCTGGTATCTAACTCCTAGTATAGTTGAGCAACTTAGTCTAAAAGATGCTGATAATAGGCAATAGGCAATGGTGATCCCTGTAGCCTGAAACAGCTGATCGCTGGGAGGCCGATTCTTTTTGGTGTTTGCTGCAAGGAGGCAAATTGCTGGGAGGCAGAGGCAGATTTCCCTACCCCCCTTGTTTTCCTCCCCAAAAGCTAACTGCTTATGCTAATCAGGCTGCGCTGAAGCTAAAACAGGGTTTTTCCTGTTTGCTGCAAGGAGGCAAATTGCTGGGAGGCAGAGGCAGATTTCCCCCCCCCCTTGTTTTGCTCCCCCAAAGTTAGGTGCATCTTATACTTTGGAGCATCTTATACTCCGAAAAATATGGTAATAAGGTCTATGGAATCCATGAATGTAGAGAGTCTACATAGGTGTGATCCAATCAAGTGCCCCCATTGCATGTTCATTCCAATCTGCAGCCATGGCTTCAATCAAACCATGGACCAGAGTTTCAGGCAAAACCACAAACTGCTTCTGAAATGAATTGAATCCCTGAGTCACCTGGGGTGGGATGATCGCGTAGCCTCACAACCCTACAGTGGGAGTGGTGGGCATCTTCCAAAGAGAACTTACCAAGTGGGCATTGTCTGATCATGACAAAAGAATGATGTGAACTGGCTAAAGATTACCAGGATCTCTAATAGGTGCATTTTCCATCACTCACACCTATTTAAATATAAATTCCAAATGCTGAATTTTGGCTGTTTTGTATAGAAGCCAGTATAATGTCAAATTGTGACCCTTCTACAGTTTGTTCACTGGTTTTCTTTGGTATACTAATGATATTTTGGGGAAGAATATTTGGATCAGTTAATGGAATAGTATAAGAAGACCCGTACATACTTTGAAACACATTAAGATAACAGAAGAATAGAGTTTGTCAGGAAAGCAAACGTCTTTTCTTCTACCATAATTCAGAAAGTCTACAGATAGCAGTATCCATTTAAAGATTCATTTCTCCCAGTAAGACTTACCGGTATGGGGTTTTTTTGTAATATTTGAGAGATAATTTTGCTAAGCTAAATGACTGTAAACTGGGGAATACCAATTCAAGCCTTCCCCCACCCCAACGCCCAAACATAAGCTGCCTCAAGGAAACAATTTTACATTCTAATCTCATTTGTGATCAGATAAATACAGTCTTGAAGAATGTTTTTGTTTTTCCAATTAGCTATCAGGTTTCACTGTTTCATCAACTACTTTATTATACAGAATGCGAAGAAAACAGGTGTCTCTATCAGTAATATTCTGTGTAAACATGAGTAAATAACTGGTTTCTATGATTTCTGGGTGTGGGAGAAAAAAGAAGGAATGCCTATCTTCAACTTTTCTTTTTGCACTGAATCAAATGTAAGACTATCTCAAAATTGTCTGTAATTCGAAACCACCTAGAGTTATTAAGAAAGCAGCTTCAAAATAAAATTAAATAAATGCATAATGAACAATATATATATATATTGTATCCAAATGATCTTTTGCTTTTGAAATGTGGTCAACTCATATTGAGAAATAATGCAGAATGAATATATATATATAAAATTTCTTGTAACTTTTGGCAACTTCTGCATGCCCAGCTTCCCCAAACTGGTGCCCTCCAGATATATTAACATTACTATTATCATAATGCCAAGAGATCATGGCCAAGAGATCATGGCCAAGAGATCATGGCCAAGAGATCATGGCCTAGCTGACTAGGTAGGAAATTCTTGAAGTTGTAATAAGGCTATAGGTAAAGGCTATTATATGCAATGTCAATCATCTTCAACCAGTCTGCAGATAACTGGAGCTATGGCCAAATGTTCAGATGGATATTGGAGCAGAAAAAGGTTGTATTTTATAATTACAGGTAGCTCTCAACTTACAACAGTTCATTTAGTGACCATTCAAAGTTACCATGGCACTGAAAAAAAAAGTGACTTATGACCATTTTTCACACTTGCGATCATTGAAGCATCGCCATAGTCATGTGATCAAAATTCAGACACTTAACAATTGATTCCTATTTTTAACGGTTGCAGTGTCCCTGGGTCATGTGATCATTTTTGAGACTTTCTGACAAGCAAAGTCAACAGGGAAGGCAGATTCACTTAACAACCAGATTACTAATTGAACAACTGCAGTGATTTACTTAACAAATGTGGCAAGAAAGATCGTAAAATGGGGCAAAACTCATTACGAACAGAAATTTGGGGCATTAAGTCAAGGGCTACCTGTATTCTTTCTCACATAGCTGGTCAAATTACCTTGTTAAATTATTCAAAATAGCTCTTATCTTCTGTTACAATAAGAGCAACAATGAACTTGCGGGACCATGTAGACTAATTAAAAAAATATGACATAAGCTTTCCAGCACGATAGTCAACTTCATCAGATCTGGTGGAAAGGGATTGTAATTTATGAAAGCTTAGCCGTAATAAATTTATTAGTATTTAAAGTGTCAAAAGACTTTTCCCCCTTCCTGCAAAATGATGAGTGGTTCTGCGGTGATTTAAGAAGCCATTTTGTTATATGATTTTGTAATTATGCCCTGAGGAAAAGTATTCATCCAAATGCAAAACTGGACCGTAAGAGCAGTCTTGTTTTTAAATACAATTGTGGCTCTTCTGCTCTGTTTGTTTCTTGATGGGAACAAATGAGCATGATCACGTGAAGCTGACTTGCTTCAAGCAGGGCCATTTAGTTGAGATTTATCTAATGCCATCTCCTTTGAAAATGATACTCCAAAGACTTCTCCAGTTTTCTTACCAGCCTCTAAGACTGAAGTATATCTTCTTCTAAGCAAGGCATATTTCCTTCTCTTAGCATAATCATCATCCCAAGTGGGATGTTAAGTATCCAAATGATCTTTTGCTTTTGAAATGTGGTCAACTCATATTGAGAAATAACCTGCAGAATGACTAATTAGTTTATTTCCCTCCTATTGATACAAGAGGTTCGTGGGGAAGAGAGATAAATGCATGAAGGATGGTAGTGTTAATCTGGTACCTTCTTTATTGGTTAAAAAGACCAGGAATGTCATGCATCCATTTTTGTGGACCAAACCACCACTGAAATGCCTGGATGATGCAATTGTTTTTTCTGGGCTTTCAACAAAGGTATTTGGGGCATCTAGATTAGGTGACCCCCTTTTCCTTGACAATGCATTTCTTTTTACTACCTGAAATATATATAGTACTGGCATATCTAATGTCTTCTTGGATGGTTCCCCAAGAGAAGCAAAATGGCTTTATCATGTCTGGATTGCATATCTGATGAGTTTTGAGAAGTTCAGCCATGTCATTTTTCAATGGCACTATTCCAACCTCTTGCAAGTGACTGGTTAATTCAAAGAAAGGCTGTATAAGCTATTTTTATTTTTTATTTTTTTTTACATTCTATCTCTCCCCTCCACACACTCCATGCAGAGTGGAACAATCTAACTATAATTTACAACTGATTGATTGAGCAATCAGTCTACAATCCACAGGCTGTGATTTTTTCATCTCTGGAGGTTTTCAAGACGAGGCTGGATAGCCACTTCTCATGAATGATTTAATTGGCTTTCCTTCACATGACAGAGGGTTGGACTAGATAATCATTGTTCTCCCTTCTAACTTTATAATTCTGTGATTCTATTGGACAGGATGATCCTTGTCCAATTGATAGATTATATACCATTCGCTCTTTGCAGCAACATTGTTGGACTGTCTCTAGAATCATCTCTCTGCAATCTGGTTCTTGAAGTCTTCCAATGGTGCTTTTATTGCCTCTGAAATTGGTCATCCACCTTCTTGCTGGCTCTTCTCTTTCCTTTCACCTTTCCCAATATTATGGTTTACTCAAGAAAGCATGTGTCGTAAATAGAAGTTGACCCTAGGCATTTCTAATTCTACAATTCTATTTTTGTGATTATTATCATTTATTCCTTAATGATCTCCTGGTTGTTCTATAAACTGTTACTTTCCCTTCCCTTCCTAATTTATTAACTGCTTTGCTTAGTTCCACAGACTAACAAGCAAGCACATTTACTTACAAGTAAATTCCTGCGTCTTGTTCCTTGGTATTGGAAGTGTTAAGATATTGGGGGGGGGGGAAATGTTGGCCCTTTTCCTATGTCACAGATCAGTGAGGTGCTTATTGTGTTCTGGGAACTCTCAAGAGGCTTTCATTGTCCCAGTCAATGAACCCCCAAAGGGTAAATTTAGCCTTAAACAAAACCAATGGTGCATGTAAGTAAACTAACCCCTCAGTCAGCTGTGAAATGAAAACTGCTGGCTGTGGGGTTAACTACCCTGATTTTTTCTGAGACTGAACTGACACCCCATGAAGACCTCTCTATATACAATGCATGCAAGCCTGTTTCAGTTTTCAATAGACTCTCACAGTTAGATAGCAAAGAGTGCATAGACTTAGGGTCAGAAGTGGGCAAGACCGTCTCACCAAATCTGCCTATTGTGATGAGCGCTGTAATTGGGCCACCCATCCCCCCCTTTTTTTCCTCTAGGTTGGGGAAGGGGAAGAAAAGTAATTGCAACAGAAGTTGAAGCTAGCGCAAAGGATAGTTGAGGGGCTATCACAAAGAAAAGTGGGTCGCCTTAATTTCCAAAGCACCTGAAGGCAGGACAAGAAGCAGTGGGGGGAAAGCTTGTGAAAGAGAGTCCAACCTAGAAGTAAGGAGGAATTTCCTGACAGTGAGAATGATTAATCAATGGAACAGCTTGCCTTCAAAAGTTGTGGGTGCTCCATCATTGGAGGCTTTCAAGAAAAGATTGGACAACGTTTTATCCAGGTTGGAATTAGGACTCCTGCACTGGGAAGGGGGTTGAACTAGAAGACCTCCAAGGTCCCTTCCAGCCTTTGTTTCCAAGATTATATGATGTGAGAGATTTTTTTAAATGGCCACTTCAATATAGGGCAAACCACCCCTGAGTGTGCACTGGCTACTTTTTTTATTATTTAACTCACTAAGCTTCCTATGCCAGTCGTTTGCTACTTTCCAGATAAGTTTAATTTCAATGGGCAAAATGAAAATTCCTGCAGAATAAAAAAAAATAAAAAGAGCTCCTTCCTATTTTGCCCCTTTTCCATTATTCATTTAAAAAAAATAGAGCTAGTCAGAACAAGGTATATTCTGTTCCCCAAGCTTAATATGAGATCATTATGTGGGGAGGATTTCAGGTTTGCACTTTACTGTCTGCTGACAATCACTCTTGTTTTATGCAGCAGATATATTTATTAGATTTGTTTTTGTTTTTAATCCCAACTTTTTACTTTATAAATAACTCAAGGCATAATACTCCTTTTTCTTTCTATTTTCTCTACAACACCAATGTTGGGCTGCATCAAGATTGTGTTTGACCTTGGGGTGTGTGTGTGTGTGTGTGTGTGTGGCCAGGGTGGGCATGGCCATATTGACATCACTCATGTTGGTGGCCCGACCGCTCTGCCAGTGAAAACAGCTTCCTGAGCGCCATTTTTGGCTGCGATGGCCTCTTGCAACCTTCTGCCAGTGAAAACGGAGCTCGGGAGAGCCTCACGTGGCTCCATTTTCACTGGCAGAGCAACCTGTGGGCCAGATCCAGCCCCTAGGCCTTGAGTTTGACACCCCTGCCTTAACCACTACACCAAACTGGCTTTATTTTATTTTATATTTTATTTTATCAAATTTATATGGTTGCCCACCTCACAAGAAGTGACTCTGGGAAGCATGCAGCAAAATATATAGTTGGCTAGTTAGATATTGCAAGGTAGTATAAAAAAATAATACATTTAAGAAAATCCTCTCTAGAAATAATTTACTTTTTTTGAAGACTTTTATGGCTGAACATTGAGAATTTCAAGCTGTCCTGTTTAGGGGGAAACTAGTGAAGTGTTCTGTGCAGGTAATATGATACAGTTCAGACTAAAATGATGGAGAATTGTCCTGTTCCTTGTCCCACAGAAGATATTTTTTTTGATTGTCAGCTCAGTGACAGCAGTTGTAATTTGCAGTCAGAAATGCCTCCAGGCAGTGGTATTTGCTTCTGGTTTCCAAATCCAAGGAGTTGTGAAATTCTATTTCTATTTTTTTTGGAGTGTTTATATATTATGCTTGAGAAAAACTTTCCACCATTATACCACAGGATATGATATTAAATGAGCACAAAATGTCTCTTGGACATGCTTTTTTCTTTGCTATTGTCATTAATAAAATAGTTACTATTTACTATCTTCCAGATGATTTCCAAAAAGAAAAAGAAAAGAAAAGAGAAGTTTCATAGAGGTTAAGTTGGAACTGCATCATGGTACAAGTGTAGAAATTATAGCAGATAGAAGCTGGCAAAATTATCCTTCTGATGGTCTGTTTCACAAGAGGCAATGTTGAGATAATAATCATTGGAACTTATGACAATTAAAAAAAGGAAATTGGTTAGAAATTCATTAACCACCATTACCACTTCAGTGATTTTTGAGAACCATTGAGAAAGGGCTGAAAACGGTATGGCAAGTATATCCTTAAAAAGCTACATTTGTTCTTCGTGTCATTAAAAATAGGCAGATCTGAAGGACTATCTAGTATTATGATATTGTTATTTGTGAAACATGATCCGTGTTTGGAAATAAAGCAGAGAGCTAAGGCGTCGCTAGTGAATAGCTCCCAGATTATTCTTTATTTGAAAAGTGAATCTTCAGAGAATATTAGATTCAATTGTGACTCAACCAGAGAATCTATCCTTGGATGTAGGAAACAATAGACTCCTTGTGGGTAATACTTACTGTTTGGTGAGTAGCAATTTTAACTTTAGGTATGATAAATTGGATTATGGGGATTTCATGCTGATTAAGATAAAGCTATGAGAAAGGTTAAAGAATCTTAAATTAAAACTGAGAGGAGAAATTTGAATAGACTCTTGTGCTTCTACATGAAAGGGAGAGAAGACAAGAAGGAGGGAAAAAAATCTAAATGCTATCCTAGGTTAATCTACTTGGAAATAAATCCCATTAAGTTCAGTAGTTTTAGTTCCAGGTAAATGAATACAGACTGCACCCTTAATTGTATTTTTCAAACTTCTGAAAGGAATCACAGGTAGCATTTCTTCCATGCTAATTACTAGATAGCAATGATGGAACAGAGGTATTAGATTCCTGTCTTCCTTGAGAGCTTTGTACATGACCTGACTGATCCTTGTGTGACACAAAATGAAGGTATCTTTGGACATATCACAGCTTATAGCAATAGCACTTAGACTTCTATACTGCTTCACAGTATACAGCATCAGCATATTGCCCCAAACAATCTGGGTCATCATTCTATCAACATTGGAAGTATGGAAGCCTGAGTCAACCTTGAGCCACTGAGAATCAACCTGCCAAACTGCAGGCAGCTGGGGGCCCAGCAGAAGTAGCCTGCAGTACTGCATTCTAACCACTGCGCCACCACGGCTGATTAAGATAAAGCTATGAGAAGAAATGCAATCCCTCACTGTTCTTATTAAAAGCAATTTATATCCAATCTTGGAAAGATTATAAATTTACTTTGGTGCCCTGTGACAATAGATTCAGTTGCCAGATGAAGGTTCCAGGGATCTCCTTCCTTAGAGATTGCTGTGAGATTGGATCACCACTGGGATAATATCTCAGGTTAATAAAGTTTGGTCCAGTTGCCATGATTCAACCTTTAAACACTTCTGGCCTGGATGATTGAGTCTTTCATTGACATATTGCAAGCCATTCTGGGGAGAAACCCCTGAAGTTGGCATGGCAAGAGTTGGTACATTCCAACAACTCTCTAACTAATTTTGCTCTGACTGATGAAATTGCTTGGATGAGCAACAAAACATCTCAGATTAACAAAGTTTGGACCAGTTGCCATGATTCAGCCTTTAAACATCACCACTGATTAGAACACTGGGGGCAAATGGTTGACTTCTACAATACCACTACAGCTGTTGGTGTTATTATCCTTGTGATTCCTTCCTGTATGTCAAAGATATTTACCGGTATTTATTTGATTTCTATTGCTTCCCATTTCACACAAGCAATCTTGGCTTACAAGATTAAAACACAGAAATCTATCAACCATAAATCCCTTGCTAGATCCCAAAGATAAATCATAAACCTTCTGACCATCAATAGCATGAAACCCCACATCTATCCACCTGATTCAATGCTTGGAGAAACAATCAGGTTATAATGTACCATATAAAAGGGATTTGGGTCTGTAAATAAAGTAGAACTTTATCTGCTGTGGAATATAAAAATTCTGTAGTAGAATGTAGTCTAGAGTTGCAGGAGGAATGGGTTGCTTCCCAGAGGGCAAAGAGACAGTGGAGTTTGGAATGTCTGATGGGCAGGAAGGAAGCAAGGAACCTCCCTAGCAACTCACATAGAATATCTATAGCTATTGCAGATAACTGTTTTAGTCTGGCAAGATTCTGTCTGTAGTTGAGCAGCAATAAACTACTCAGAAGTAATTCTAACTTTAATGTTCTTGATTCTTTGGATCTGACACAATTAACCTGACATATCACTCTTATAAGGCAAAGAGTTCAACTCAACCTCTGGTGATGATCATTATTTTGTTATTTTCTTGTCAAGTTTGCTGTTGTCTTGTTTTTAAATCTCTCCACTATGTGATATCCTATGGCTTTCAGGCACTAACCAGGACCAAACCTGCTTAGCTCTTTGACATCAATTACAGTTGACTAGATTCTTGGGCATACAAACACAATAATTTTGGATGAGACCATTTAACATCAAAGAAAGAGACTTGTCTATGATGACCAAAGTCTTTTTCTTGCATCTTGAAAAGGATTCTTTTTTTTTACAATAGAAAAACACTTATCTATCATCAGATATGAAAAAGAGGAAAAGATAAGCAATCTTATTGGAACCAGGAGTTACCCTTTCCTTAAAAAAATATTCTTTAAAATTTCTGAAAGCCACAAGGAGTTGCCAAAGTATGTTAATATTCCCAGAAGGGACAAAAACAGTATTTGGAGACTTTTGTGGGTTTTAGCTGTTGAAGTACGGGCAAGACTAGAAAAAATATAAGTTCCCATCCAATTTTAGTGTTTATTTTAAACATTAAATAAAACATTGTGCTAGACATTTGCTAAATGTCAGCATTGGATATTGCAGGATCCATGCCCCCAAAGACAATATATAGACTATGGATCTCCTGGATCAATCTGGGATATTGTATCCAAAGGCAGTAGGCTGGGAGAGATGAAGTCCAGGTCCCACCCAGATTGATTCACTCTTGCCTGCAGCCTCTCCCTATGCCTGAATTTCCTTCCTTGTATACATAAAAAACTCTGTCATTTGTTGGCTTTCATCAAAACAGGCTCCCTTATAGAACAAAAAGGGCTAAACTGCATTCAAAGCAGACACTAAATGCCGTGAATCCTTCCCTTCAGTTCATTAAGTCTGAATGAACACACAAAAATTAATATTCAACTTTCATTCTCATACAGCCAAATTAGAAAGCAGCTAAGAGGGAAAGAATGTAATCTAATTAAACTAATGAGAATTGTGCTAATAAATTGCTCTCCATTAATTCTCTCTAGCAGTTGCGGCAGCTCACAAAAGAATGAAAGGAATTCTACCTGCTCTTTCCTTTCAGACTTTTTTGTTTTTATAAAATCCCCTGATTTTCCCTTTTGGTGGGAACCTGTTCTCCCATAGATAAGGAACAGAGACTGACAGGTGAATGAAACTGAGCCCAGATGGATTTCTGCTATAAAAAAAACAAGCCTGTCACTTGAACTCTTAGCTAACTTTTTCTGATTGGACCTTCTGGTTTCTAAAGCGATTCACCAATTCATTCTTAGGAATGCCCTCACTTCAAGGAATGGGGCACTGTAACCCATTGTTTTTTTAATTATGTTAATTATGTTAATTATTATTATTACCATTATTGTTGTTGTTGTTGTTGTTACTGTTGTTGTTGTTGTTCTTGTTTGCTTTATTCATTAAACATGAAACTCGGTCAACTGAACATTTAAAAATGTATCACAAATATTATTAACTGGCACTGATGGTAGATATGGGTTGCTGCCAGCATCCTAGGTATCGACCAAGTATTTTCTTAAAATATACGATGTTCCG
>JANHFL010007070.1:45763-59833 GCA_032468155.1 Oxyrhabdium leporinum | reverse complement strand
CTTCTCTTCTCTTCTCTTCTCTTCTCTTCTCTTCTCTTCTCTTCTCTCCTCTCCTCTCCTCTCCTCTCCTCTTCTCTTCTCCTCTCCTCTCCTCTCCTCTCCTCCCACCTTCCTCTTTTCTTTTCTTTTATTTTCTTTTTTCTCTCCTGATCCTGATTGAGTCTATGATGAGGAAATAAATGATACTTTTTTTTTTAGCCCACTGCTGATTTGCCAAGCAAAAATCTTCCTCAGAACTGTGTAGTTGAAAGTGAAAGACAGCAGCTCAAATATATTTTCAAATGTGTTTCAAATTTAGTCTGGAATCAGTTTTGGTGCCAAGAAAGAACTGTGGGGTTTTCTGTTATGCTCATCTGATAAGCTGTACCAATGCATTGAACTACATGCCTTTCCTAACACTATGGCTGAAATGAAATGACCATAATGAAATTTGAAAATCTCTGTAAAACTCTCTTGGTAGCAATATGACAATGATTTCCCACTGCCTTTGTATGGGACACAGTGTGTATCTCTTTCTCTTTCCCTATGACAAAATATGAAGCTATATTGTTTTATTGCCCTTGTCCTTATCTAGCTATAAGCTGCTGTCAATCTCTCTGTTCAGACTTAACCCTAATGTCTGAGTCACAAGTAATTCTGAGTCACAAATAAGTCAAAAAGAAATGATGCTCTACCTTATACTATAAAATCCATTTGGTCGTCTTACTCTTGTTTGTTGAAGAAATATGTGTTTTTGCAAAAAGATGGTGACCCTTGCTAATTTCCAAAATGGGAGAATTAGCCTTTCCCCCCCACTTAATCTTGCAGTGTTAGCAAGAAGCTTAGATATGACTTGACCCAGGGGTGGGCTGCTATGAGTTCACACAGGTTGGGGTGAAACCCGTAGCTAACATTCGGTGTACTTCAGTGAACCCATGCGGCCCGTTTTCGATCCCAGGTAAGTACAGGGCCCGTGCGGAGGCTCGAGGAGGGCGAAAAATGGGCTGCCCGGAGGCTCTGGAAGTCCAGAAACGGGTCAATTTCTGGCCTCCAGAGGGCAATTTTTGCCCTCCCTGAAGCTCAACAAAAGCCTCTGGAGCCCGGGGAGGGCAAAAATGCCCTCCCCACTGTGGTACAGGAGGCCAATTAGACCACGCCCACCATGGCCACACCCACCCAGCAACCAGGCAGAGAACCGGTTGCTAAAATTTTTGAAGCCCACCCCTGACTTGACCTAATTTAAACACATGCAATCTCTTCCTGTATTGCATCTCATCATTGTCACTAGAGGCCAATCTCTTTTGCCCCTAACTTTCGCCTTGGATTTACAATGATACATGGGGTTCTTCACAGAGTGCTAATCCAGTTTATCCTCAGATGTTGATATGTCTGAGTTGCAGTGGTAGAAATGTCTTGTATCTTTTTTGCCTGCATGATGCTACCTAGAAACCATGAACACTAAACAGTACAGGGCTTGATGGAGATTAGTATTACCAGCCTGTGCTACATGTTTTCCCAGTTGATAAGATGAAATTCTCTTCAAATAACTTAGAAGACTTTAAAAATTGCAAGCCAATGAATTAAAGCTGAAACAGAGGTAGCAGGTCAGCCACATACACACCTCTTTTCCCTATATTTGTTTTTTTCCTTACTGCAGTGATTAGGAAATTTTGGTGATACGATGCATGGACTGATCAGATTATAAACATCTCCACCCTTGAAAGGAGTAACTATCATAATAGAGCAGAGATAGAAAAGCTTGTTATGTAGTGATGTCACTCACAGGTTGAATGTCTCTAGATGTTACAAACAAAATGAGAAAAAAAGAACCTAAGTTGTAAGTAATGGAGAAACTTCTTTTCCATTACATTCACAAAAAATGGAAACGTGCTTACAGTGTATATGAGTGTCCTTTTTGTACTCATATTGGTGGATCCACAGCCATTTAAGTGTGCATCCTGATCCATTCGTTAGTTTATCCTTCTACTTTGTAAGAAAATAGAAACATAGAAAACAGAGAGGAGTCTATCTGAATCAATTATCTGACATCTATACCACTAGATGTCTTTTGGAGATAGTGCTGAGAATTTCATAGGGAGATCAGGAAGCAGAAACTTTCTCATTTGTTTCCAGAATCTGAAAATCACTTTCAAATAGTCAGCACTGTGTCTCTTCATAGAATCCAGTAGCATACTAAGCTTCTTATATTCTTTATTTCTATGATACCTTTCAATGCCTTACAAAAAGAAAAAGTCTGGATATTTTAGGGCCGGGAAGAATTTAGAATTTTTTTTTTCATTGTATAAAAATGTACCTGCTGTTCACTATAGCTGCAGGTTTTGTAGCCTGCCAAACCTGTTTAACCAGAGATGATGGGAAAAGAGGAAATAAAAACTATGTAATCCACCAGCCATTGACTTGTTTTAAATATCATCTATGATTTTAGATATTGACATGGAATGATATTGTGCTCATGCTGCCATGTCAGTGCTGGGCTTTCCAATATACAACCTTATAATATAATCTAGAAATTAAATACACTGAGAATGTGGGAAGGATGTAATCATAGGATTAATCCTTATCATTAGCATTTCCTTTATTTCTTACTTATTAAGTTTTTAATTCCCTAATTCTTACTCTGAAAGTAAGCAAATTGGAATCTCTCTCTGTCGCGCGCACAAACATACACACATAAAGACAGACACTTGTCATGACGTCTACATTCGATTTTACATTACAATTATGTCATAGACAGATTAATTTGATGACAACAGTAGAGTTGCAGAAATCATTGTGTTTTTTAAAAAAAAAAACATCGAGCAAGATGCTCTTATTAAGTAGAAACTAACTGATGGATTCAGTATCAGGGAAGTCTTTTTGCCACTGCTGATGCCATGATGACTGACACTATAGTTCGTGTGAATGGAGTAGATATTTAAATCCTAAAATTTTTACATTTGTTTTTCCCATCCAGTGTTTTGAATCACTTTTTATTGTAATCTTTTTGTTCATAATTCTAAAAGGGCTTTTTGTCCATGAAGTTAACTCAGAGATATTATTTTGAATTAACTTTGTGACTGGTTCTGCCACAACATGCATATGTTACTATGAAATGTTATTTTCATTAATTTATTTTACTCTTGAGAGAGGATCACATCATGAAAAGAGGTCCATTGTCTTTTGAAAGAATCCAGAAAGTGCAAGTGGAACTGATCACCATGTTCAGACTTCACATTACCTCAACTTTGTTTGAGAACACTTGAAGGATCCATTGCATCAGCTTGGCTTAATGTAAAGGAGAAAAAAATCTGAAACAATAAATTATGACTTTTGTTGTGGTCGGTACAAGCAGGATCCAAATTTATTGAAGATGATTGCTGAGAAATGCAGTGAATCAGGCCCTCGTCTATGTACAAATGTGGTAGAAAATAAAGGGATGTATATTTAATTAGGAAGACAAGCTTAAGAGCAAGAATTAATCTTCTCCATAAGAATTAATCTTCTCCACATTTTTATTCCATAAGGAATAAAAATTAAAGAGTGGATAGGTAACTGTTCCATGATGATTGCACTATTCATACATTAATGACCTGAAATAAGACTGGATTTATTTATTTATCAACTTATAGCTGTCCATCTCCATACAAAGACTCTGTGTGGCTCACAATTAAAAAAAAATGTGTAAAAAGAGCAAATAGTAGAATAAGACAAACTATTAAAAAGAAAAAAAAACCAAACCATATCAAAACAAAATTGAAAGCTAAGGTAATCTTCTCTGTACATAACGTTCAATGTAGCCCCTAGACTGACCATCATACTCCCAGAACCATTTTTTTGAAAGCCTTGCAAGGCTTTCATCAAAAATCAATAGTTTTGAGGTCTTGATTTCAACCATTATGCATGATTATTGCATGCCAAGGAAGCTTAGGCCGTTCTTGGCAATAATTGATATAAAGCCATGTTCAGAATCCTGTCAATTTCAGCCCAAATTGCTAACTATAGAACAAGTTGAAACCATGTGGATAATTGTTCAACTTCTGAATTGCATTTTCATAGCAAGGGAATTGCAACTCAACCTTATTAAACATTCTCTGAGCTGTCTAATATTCAATAAAAAATCTTTCCCCCTGTTGTATTAGTTTCATTTGGAAAGCAAAATAAATTTTAAAGCTTTTTTTTTTAAAGAACAGGATGTTTTAGTTGTTCCAAAGGCCTTGCAAATAGTACATGCTTAATCAAATTCCTTCAATTTCTTATAAAATATATTAATGGCTTAGGAATCCCAACAAATATACTTTTGAGCCTTTTACCCATTAAATGCTCAGATTATGCAATAATACTGGTTATGAATGGAAATGGCAACTAGAAAATATCTGTTCAGAAGAATGTTCAGAAAAAAATCTTTTTGTTCTGGGAAATGGTGTTTTGCCTTGCTATGCAGACATCTAATTGCCCTCAAATCTACTTTTACTCATCTCATGTGCAGTCCTCTGTCCTCCAAAAACATTACAAAGAGAAAACTGTTTCTCACTGCAGTTTTGGTCCAATTCAGATTTCTGTGACCATTTTTTATAATATTTTCTTTTTAAAAGCACAACAAGAGCACCCTCTTGTTTGTGCTCTCACATACTGCGCAAAACGTTTCTAACTGAAAAGCCTAGAAATTATAGGTTAGGGTTATATTGATAATATTGACATACTGTTATACAGGTAGTCCTCGACGTACGATCAAAATCAAGCTAAAAATTCCTGTTGCTAAACAAGACAGTAGATAAGTGAATTTTGCCCCATTTTCTGGCATGCAGTTGTTAAGTTAGTAGCAATGGTTGTTAAGTGAATCTAGCTTCCTCATTGACTTTGCTTGACAACTGTCATGAACCCAGGACACTGCAACTGTCATAAATACAGTTGTGAAGCATCTGAATTTGGATCATGTGACCATAAGGATGCTGAAACAGTCATAAGTATAAAAAATGTTCATTAGTCACTGTTTTCAGTGCCACTGTAACTTTGAACAGTCACTAAATGAATGGAGTCCAGATTATACAAATGAATTAGATGGATTACTTTGCCTGATTGGGACTGACATTAAAGAATCATAAAAGCACACCTGCTTTTCACACATACAAGGCAAAAGTCCCAAGCTAAACAATTTTGTCCTAGACTAGATTTCCAACAGGATCCTTCCAATGCTCGTATATTATGGTTCTATATCTTGCATAGAATGCCAATTTCTAGTCTTCTTCATTTACAATATGAAAACCAAAATTGCATCTCTTATGAAATTTGTCAAGGCAGCCAGTTATGAGAGTACAATGGCCTTACAGTAAATTCTTATAGGACTTTGATCTTTTGAGTCATGATTTGACAAATAAAAAGCCTTTTGCTTTCAAACCACATTCAATATTATCAGTCTCAAACATCACTTTATTGAGTGGATTTCGTTTTTCCAACTCATGACTCATAAAGGCTCCCTATTTATTATACTTTCTTGCTTGTGCGGGCTTATCTGAGCGGTTTGTTTTCAAGGTCTTGGGTGTTGTTACAACTGTCTTATTAAAAAAATGCTGATTGTAATGCAAATGAAGAGGCAATTCAACTTTTCCTCCAAAGCATCTATCTAAAAAAGTATTTAAAAGATCTAGAGGGAAACAGAAGGAAAGAAAGATTACAATTAAAGGAGAACATTTAGATTTGACTTACAAATAAAGAACAGAGCAAAATACTTTAACAGTGGATGTGTTGAAGGATATTTGTAGACAATGGACCCAGAAGTTAACTTTAAGAATGTGTGACATAACAGGTAGATTGAATTTAAAGGATGCTGTGGAAGACTGAGACTGATTTGAAACTGGATTTAAAAATGACAGGCTCAAAGAATAATATGGAAAAAGATGCTACACTCTTTTCTATTTAACATCTTGATGCATGGACCATCACCTTCCCTTTTTCCCCTGTAGATATTCATAAGCACAGGAGACTGACCACTTAAAGCTGCAATCAAATTTTAGATATTTGGAGAGCACCTGGTTGAATGAAATCTGTTTCAAAGTCCACTTCTTTGGTAACACAGTAGAATTAATATACACAGGATTAGTTCATTTTTCTGTCATAATCTTTTTAGTATCAGAATTAGCCTGACAAATTGCTTCTTTAAATTAAGAATATTATATTCTACTGTGCTTTAGAAACTCAAAACAACTTTTAAAAATGAATACAAAATGTAATAATTAAAAGAAAAAAAGGGGGAAATATAAGAATAAAAAGCATGGTTCTTCACTAGCAGCTACAGAATAGATAAAAATAATTTCTGCAGCCTGCATTTTGATATGTCCCTATTCAGCTGAACTCAACAAAATATTGAATGTATGCTTATTGGGCCTTTTTACAACCCATCTCAAGTACTCTTGTTTTCTACTTTATTTTTGATCTTTAGCTGGAGTGCAAAGCTGCTCCATTTGATTATAATCTGTGTGCAATGGCATTTACTTTGAAATTAAGTGGCAACAATAACTCTAAATCCGTCACCCAACCATCAGCAATACATGCCCAATCCAACCAGCCCTCCTGACACAAAGATATACTGTCAATCCAATTTAATTCAAACCAAAAATCTTATGAAAAACCCTACTGTTGCTTTTTAGGCAAGTGCTCAACGGCTGGATATGTTGGTAATTTTTTTCACTTCCCCACCTCTATGGTTTATTCACCTCAGCATGTAACTAGATCTCCTTGGCAGAAAGGAAGGTAAAAGCTTATGCTTAAATCACAGTCTGGAGTGAGCTCAGCCTGTCCAGCTGAGGTTCTCTGAGATAACCATCTTGAACTGGATTAGCAAGTACCTTAACCACAATGTGCAGGAGGTTCTGTTCTGTTGGCCAGGTAAGGCAGGAAGCCAAGCTCTTGGCATTTATATCATGCCAGAATAATTCATGGGCATCAAACTCCCTGCCAGGTAGAGATACCAGATGTACAATTATTTCTCCTTGAGTTTTGGAAAGACCTGGAAGGCACCAGAACAGGCTCCACTCTCTGTTTCTGCTTTTTAATTTCCCCCAAATATTAACCAAAGCCATTAGTCTGTTAGGGATATCCACTCATAAGGATTTCCACCCATTGCTAAAGACTATGAAACTGAATATAGGTTCAGGAAAAAGGAAACATATAATGTGTTCATACAACCAGTTCTTTGTCTACTGTCGGTGAGAAAGACGATAAAGTGACCTGCAGCACTGCAACAGTTTCCAAGCTGTATAAAATAAAGACATGTGCAAGTTCTGCTACTGCATAGGACTCAGAGAGACATAGGTTCAGTCAGATTCCTAGATTGAGGCATCTCCATTTTTTGCTTCCAGCAGTAAATTTTCTGATTTCATGGAATTGATTGAGGCAGTTTATACTGAAGAAATAAATAAACCGAACAAATAAATTACTAAGAAGGTCCAAAAGTCAGGGAAAATGCAAGAGAGTGGTGAAAGATACATGAAAGATTCGAGTGACTATATGTATGTATGCATTGAGAAAATGAAGTCTTGTATATATCTTCTCCTCCATAGCCTCACATTTCATCAAAAAGTTTGGATGGTCATAAAAAATAGTTTCCAGTTTATACAGCTGTATCATTTCAAATTTGCAAGGTTTTGCAACAAAAGATGGTCTTTTGATCTAACAGAAGTTGGGCCAGGATATGCATAATCAAAGATGTAAGATATAATCACAGAGCACAAATGGAATGGTTAAAAATTCTGATTCCCTTCTATATGAAAAGTTTAGGTGAATATAAATCTGGTAAAAAAAAGCTGGCAGATGCCAACTGCCCTAGAATCTGGTATTAATAATGAGAACATTATCTCTTTTGTTTTTAATCTATTTTAAAATAGATAATCTATATACTACTAAAATTCCTGTGTCTATAACCTTTAACTGGATAAAACAATGCATCAAAGAACAATTTTTGAATCAAGTGGACTAACTTATGGGATGTGTCCAAAATCTGGGACCCATGACTCCTGCGCGATTGGAATTTGGCAAATTTGTGGTCACTTCAGTGCTGCCACACTACTGTGCCATTGCCTTGAGGTTCAGTAGGCAGGTCCGGCCTGAGCCCTCTCGTGGTGGATTAGACGGCCCCTCATTCAGCTACAAGTAGAACAATCTCATCCTAGCCCTTGGGGAACCAAGTCCCACCATTGTCTGCCAGAGGGTGGTCATCCATAGTTAAGCTGACAGCAAATCAGAAGTCGTTCCTAGTCCTACAACTTTTCCCCCCTTGTTTATTCTGTTTCTCTAGATAAGGAACTATTTCTGATATGACGATGCAATGGATCATCACATATATCACATATATTTCTGTTGCAGGTCCTGCTCTATAGAGTACTGTAGTATCTAAAATTAGGATGGCTTTCCAGCAAGCTTTGAATATGTATTCCTAAACATAAGGGTCAACTGCCCACTGTGAGCCTATATTAGGTTTCCTATAGAATGATTTTTAACTCCGCTGTTTTAGACTGTAAAGTGTAAGGAAATATGACCTTCACAGAAACCCACAGTAAAGAGGGTTGAAATGTTATTTAAGTCTTTGGAAGCAAGATAATATTTGGAAGTAGCTGAGACTAATGCTTCCTTGATCCATTGGGATATAAGAAAGAGGGGAGCTAAAGCAGGGTTTTATCTCAATAAAAGTATAGTTCTAGTCTTCCCATGGAGTTGATTTTCTGGTTTGTTCCACCCATGGAGCTGACATACAGGTTGTACGTTTTGCTTTTTTTGCATTGTTTTTATATAATGTTAGCTCTAATTTTAGCTGGATAAAGTCACAACAGCAAAATGGACATCCGTATTATAAATTGAATAAATAATAGCAATGTTCATGTTCATTTGTATCTGGAAGGGACTGTCTCCTTGGTTATACAGAAGGACTTCTTGTGTTCTTTGAGAGAGTAAACTAAAACTCCTTTGTTCTAAACCGTTAGGCAATATTTTTTGCATGAGATTGTATAATGTGTGCATAAAACTCGTGATTTTTTTTAATCCATGTATTCATGTTAATTATTGGATAAACATCAGTTATAGCTTGATTGTAAGCTCTTGGGCAGACATGCAAGAGCTTATTCATTTAGACCATGGGTGTCAAACTCAATCATGTCACATGACGTATCATGAAGTATCTTGTCTTTGCAGAGCTGGGGTGGGCGTGGCCTACATGTGATGTATCTGGCCCGTGGACCACCAGTTTGACACCCCTGATTTTGTTCGAATAACAATGCCCAGTTAGATTGTAATCTGATATAAAATTAATTTCAATGAGTTATAGCACCCATAGGGAAAATTCAGCTTTGAATTTGGATGCACCTTTGCAAGCTTACTGATGATCAACTCTGGATTTTGATTATCCCCAAGGATGGGTTTCTTTTGTTCTCTCCACTTAAGATTCAAATGCATGATGCCTGACACCACCTGCCTCCTTTCCAATAAGCTCTGGAAAGTGGTTGCAAACCATTCTAAGTAAGATTATTCCGCAGGAAAAGTGAGCAAATTTCCCAACCACTGCAATGACTTCTTAATCCAAGGGAACATATCCAAGATCAGTGAAAGCAACAAATTTCAATTAGTTGTACTTAACTGGTTGATCATTTATTAACAAATCACTTCTAAGAAATGGATTTGGATGGCTGGTAAGTTTTCTTCTCTAACTTTAAGCATTTTTTTTCTTTATAAAATATAGATAGAACTGTCAAATATAGCAACAGAAAAATTCAACCAGTCTCTTAAATTCTAATTAACAATGAAAGTTTAGTACTATATATAAAAATATATTCAAACAATATATTTCTGTGGTTAAATCTATTTTAATTCAGAAAATTATAAACAAGGGTGCCTGCCTGGGTCACTAAAGCTGAACCAATAATGATACACTGATTAGGTATGTAAGATTATTAGACATAGGTACCTTCCCTAGACATGTCCTTCAGCAATATCTGACTTTAACAGACTTGATATTACGTAGAAGTGCAAAGGAATTTGATGTAGTAGGTTAAAATGTGTGATCATGAATGCATGGGGTATGCGTATTTCTAGGAGAGAGTGAAAAATTATATATGACTCTAAAGCACTTCTGCTAACCTTTCTCAGTCATCAACATGTCTGGGACTATAACTCCCATCATCCCTAGCCAACTCTAACAGAGATTTCTATTCTCTCTTGCCTTTATGCTCCTGACACATAGGACAGGACTTTTTGTGTCTCTACATTGTTGACAAGACTTCTTTGTTAAGAATCAAAGGCAGCGAGCAAGGATTTATTCTTTACATTGAGTCGCAAACAAATACATTTATAAAAAGACACCTTTATGGAATTTTAAAGCAGTTAAACATAAACCAGATACTTGCATATTAATACCACTGTGCTTTGTGTTGGTATTGGACATAGGATGAACTAGCTCCAAAAGTATTTGCTTGTGATAGCTGCAGACAAAGAGGTATTCACAAGTGTGGGAGGACTGAACAATTTGGAATACAAATGTATTTAGTTAAAGAATGAAACAAATACATATGCCTGAAATCATTTAAATATGAGCCAGCAGTGTACACACCACGATGTAAAAAAGATGTTGAGACTCTAGAAAGCGTGCAGAGAAGAGCAATAAATATGATTAGGGGACTTGAGGCTAAAATTTAAAAAGAACGGTTGCTGGAATTGGGTATGTCTAGTTTAAAGAAAAGAAGGGTTAGGGGTGACATGATAGCAGTTTTCCAATATCTGAGGGCCTGCCACAAAGAAGAGAGGGCAATCTATTCTTCAAAGCACCTAAAGGCAGGACAAGAAGCAATGGATGGAAACTAATGAAGGAGAGAAGAATTGAATTGAGAAGAAATTTTCCAACAATAGAACAATTAACCAGTGGAACAACTTGTCTCTAGTAGGTCTGAATGCTCCAACCCTGGAAGTTTTTAATATGAGATTGGACAACCATTTGTCTGAAATGGTATAGGGTTGAGTTGGACTAGCGTTCCCTTCCAACTCTGTTATTCTATTCTATAAATTAGAACAGTTATTTTTTTTAATCCTAGAATCTTCTCTTGCTTGCATTTCACTATTTGTAAAGTTTTCTCATTTAAAGTTACATGCTTTTCAAACATTTTGATAAAGGTACAAGTAAAATAAATGACAGACCATAGTACTGGACCCACTTACCTGTTTCTACCATGTCAATAATGCATGTTTAGATAGATAGAGATTTAAGACAGAGATAGATATATAGATATAGATACATGTGTGTATATATATAGAGAGAGTGTGGAGTTTTTCAGATAAACTACATTTTTCAGGTAAAAGTAAACACACAGTAATCCAGTTTCTGTTCAGGTCAACAGTCCTTGACTTACAAGAATTCTTTTAATGACTGTTCAAAGTTAACAATTGCACTGAAAAACAGTAACTTATGACCGTTTTTCACACCACCATTGCAGCATCCCTGTGGTCACGTGATCAAAATTTAGATGCTTGGCAACTGGCATGTATTTATCCTGCAGTGATATTTGCTTGCTTCGGTATTAGTATTAGTTAATAGATTTCTGTATATATGCAGATAGCCTTGTGCTGCGTTTGAACATGAAGTTTCTGGGATATATAGTTGTGATGAATATTGAGATATAATAAAATAATCCTTTTCAGCTTCATATAATGCGTGTATTTAAGGAGGGGTTCATCCATAACCAACCACATTTCTGTGTTTTCAATGGTATCTTATTATATCATTAATGGTCCATGCAAATACACATTTAAAGGGACACTATTCTTGTGTGGTTGATTATATAATTTATTAAACTGAAGGATAATCCAGGTTAAGTTAAAAGTTTATTGTAGAATATTCAATTATAGTTAACTTGCATCATCATGTTTGTCTATGTGTGCAATATTATTATTTCATTCTCATATGTATACTGTTTTCCACCATGTTCATACTTCTGATACCCGGAAACAGGGGTGGGCTTCAAAAATTTTAGCAACGGATTCTCTGCCCGGTTGCTGGGTGGGAATGGCTATGGTGGGTGTGGTGTATTCGGCCTCCAGCACCACGCTGAGGCGGTGCTCTCCCCGAGCTCTAGAGGCTTTCCTCAAGTCTCTGGAATGGCAAAAATGGTCTCCCCTGGGCTCCGGAGGCCCTCTGGAGGTCGGAAACAAGTCTGTTTCTGGACTTCCTGGAGGTCCATTTTTCGCCCTCCCCGAGCCTCCACATGTGCCCTGCACTTATCTGTATCCAAAATGGGCCATGTGGGGACTCCTGGGAGGGATGGGTGGTTGGGGCCAGCCAAGGGTGGGATTTATGGGTGAACCTGTAGCAGCCCACTGCTGCCCGGAAGCCAATATGGGGCCCAATCACTTCTTTGATCATATTTACTGGCATGGATGAATCAGAATGTTATTGCTTTCTGGTAAAGTATGGGTACTGGGATTTTTGACCTACTTCTAGAAGCAGAACTGGTTCCAAATCACACTGTCAAACCTGAGGGTGAAACTTGAGCAGATGACATCATAATTTACCTTCTTTTTATTTGTTATAGTTTCCTACAACAGGGGTTTTCAAACTTTTCCAGCCTACGGAACCGGTTAGCTTCCTTTAATTAATTAATTTCTGGAATCCCTGAAGGAAAGCAATGTGTCATCATGAGTATAAACACCCTTAAGGGATGGAGCTTATGAATGTCATCTGCCAAGTCATGTGGCCTATCAACTGTGCCTTAGGAAAATTGCTGTAATGCCTCTGGCTGCTTTTGAGTTAAACTTTCTTCATCTTCTTCTGTTTTGTTTTGTTTTTAACTGTGTAGTCCTAAGATTCCAGGCAATATAGTTTGAAAAATTCCATCTTGGATGTCTGGGAATTAGAATTATATGTACAATTATAGATCATCAAATGTGGGGCAATCCATTGTTGAAATATGGGACTTTCTTTTTTCTAGCATATTATGGTCTCCTTATTCTACCACTCTAATACTAGTAAAAATACTAGTCAGAAAATCCTTTTCTGAATGCTTGCATAGTGTGAACATACAATGGTTTAATTTGATACCTTATGTCCTGTCCACTCTCAACATTTGCTCTAGAGAGCTGCCGGTTAAGAAGACAAAGTCTTAATACAAATGGATATAAATGGACTTCACCAGATTTTTCAATTTCAGCAACAGTCCACCAGAAAGGAAAAAGATTCTGTAATAGCAGATTAAGAATAAATGAGAAATGGAAACTTGCTAACTTTAGGATACATTATTATTATTATTATTAGCATATAGCATTGTTACATCAGCCAGGAGATTACATTGCTAGTGCAGAATAATAGTATGACTGCCAGTTTACTAGCTCTGTTGTGGTATACACTTATGGGCTCCCCAAGGTGTGCCACAGGAGGGCAAGCTAGCTTCGCATCAGAAAGAAAGATGAGTGGCTCTTCCTGAAGTGTCATCCAAGGCCCCTTTCCACCACTGGAGCCACCTTCCAAACAGACATTGCAACTGGGAAGGTTCAGAGCCGGCAGGAATCTGACCGCTTGCACAAAGCACCAGCTCATCTCCTCACCAAAGTGGTACCTATTTATCTATTCACATAGAACATGTTTTTGAACTATTAGATAGGCAGAAGTTGAGGCAAATTATGGGAGCTTCACCCCGCCACACAGTGCTAGAGTTCGAACCGTTGGAGCAAAGATCATGTCCAGCATCATTATGCTACCTCCCATTTAGGATAAGAAAAGAAAAGAAATATTTGACTGGAAGCCTAAAAACTGTTTATTCTGTATTCCTTCAAGATATGAATAGAAATAATGAATTCATATTTTATATGATTTGTTTATATTTATGGTGTCTAAAATTTTAGAAATATGTCGAATGTTCTTACCTACCCTTCTCTGTAGTCTGTATGATAGCAGTAGTATAGATTAGAGATGATTCCCAAAACATTGTTGCAATGCTGGTTTTCCTGTCACACTCAAAGCACAGGTCACACAGTGTGTGTGTGTGTGTGTGTGTGTGTGTGTGTGTGTAAGAGAGAGAGAGAGAGAGAGAGAGAGAGAGAGAGAGAGAGAGAGAGAGAGAGAGA
>JANHFL010007070.1:20614-45663 GCA_032468155.1 Oxyrhabdium leporinum | reverse complement strand
GTGTGTGTGTGTGTTAGAGAGAGAGAGAGAGAGAGAGAGAGAGAGAGAGAGAGAGAGAGAGAGAGAGAGAGAGAGAGAGAGAGATCAGATCAGACTCTGTTCATGCTAAGGTCATTGAGATGTTCTATCATTTTCTTTGACAACAGTATTGAATTTACTCACCACTTTCTTCTTCCAATGGTTGCCTACATTTTTGCACCCTATACAATCCTATTGATCTGCAGATCTTTTTTGTTGGCTTTCTACTTTAGTCTATAGCCCTGATACTACAGGCCCATTCTTGGGCTAACCAGGACAAATCATGCTTAGCCCAGACAAGACTTGCTTGATGCTGTTCTACAGTGGCTTCTATTCAATCTGGAAATTATACTTCAAAATAACAACCAAAGATTCCTCCTCTGATTGCTGCTGCACTTCATTTATCTTCCTAGCTGCTGACCTGTCTGTGGCAATATTTCATAGTAATTGGAGTAGAGATGTTCCACGGAAATCTTAGCAGCTACTTGTTTGAAGGTAAAAACTTTGTGTCTAAAAGAGGAAAAATGTTTTTAATATCATTTTAATTCTTAACTCAATTGAGCCACCCAGAGTTTGACATAAGCTGGGCTGCTATATAAATCTTATAAATAAACAAATAAATAAATCATGATATATGATTTGAAGAATGCTATACCTACTTTTGTTTCAATGCTTTATAAAAGTGATGCATAATTTTGTGGCACGGATGACAAATCCTTGTGGCAGCTGAAGTAGCACAGTAGTCAAAAGGCTGAGTATGAATGAAGAAGTACTTGAGATTTGGAAATTTGCCTCCCTCTGAATTTTTGTGTGAAATTCACTTGATTCCCTCATATTTACCTCCTGTAACCGAGGGCAGTTCCAGAGTTGTTAGACTCCTCAGAGTGTTCCCCTTCCTGTATTGTAGCCCCCTTCAATTTGGTAGCATTGTCTGCTGGCTATGCAGTGCAGCAGAAGTTTCTGTTGTTGCTTTTTGTTGTTATTATCACATTAAATGGGAAATGGCTACTTCTGTAGCCAACATGTGCTATCTGTGGTTGGTATTCATTATCTTAATTCTGGCTACTATATTAATTCAGATGAAAAAAAAGTTGGTTCTGAGACGAGTGCAAGGATCAAGAAGCTGTGGCTACCAATGTGGGATGATTATGATATTATGCTACCAAATATACCATGCAATCTTTGGATGCCTATTTCAGGAAAAGTCCCGTGTTTGAAGGTGTATTATGATTTTTTTCTCTTTCTGAGATTACAAACCGTAGCTCTTACATGTGACTTGCCTAAAAGTTAGATTAAAGCTATATAATGCTGTTACATTCTCATTTGGGGACACATTTGACATAATTGAACAGGCATACTCGTATAAGTAAATCAAGACAGTGGGAAATCACTGAAACAGTTTTATTGTGTTAAGTCAGTAAGCAAATCTGAATCATGGTCTGTATTAGAAGGAAAATAAAATTTTAATAGGTTGTGGAAATACTGCAGACTTGATATATCTAGATTTCAACCACGTGTTTGACAAATTATCTGATGACATTCTGATTAGCAAGTTAAGTGTCAGCTACATTAAATGTAATTAATGAAAGATGGAAAAATGAACATGAATTTCAACAGAGAACATATTCTATTCACATAGCAAATAAAATTCAAACATGAGATATAGGTTGCAGGATACTTGGTGTTGTAGTATATTTAAGCAAAAGATATTGGAATAGTACTGATTATAAATTGAATATGATTTAGAACTGTGACATATTTTTAGGCTGCATTCAGTTGAAGTACAGTCTCCAAATCACAGATTCCACTTTGTTCGGCTACACCCTATGGTACAGGGGTTTCAAACTCAAGGCCCATGGGCCAGATCCAGCCCATGGGGTGCTTAAATCCGGCCTGCAGGACCAGCCTGGAAATATGAAGGAACCGGCCTGCGGTGCCTCTGGTGGCCAAAATGGGCTATGTGCACCTCGCCACGCCTCGTTTTCACCCTCCATGGCCTCCTGCAGCACGCTGCTGGCCAAAACCAGGCTGAAAACCAGGCCCAAAGTGGGCCCAAAATGGCTGGAAAATGGACCAAAAATGGGCCCAAAACAGGCCAAAAATGGGCTGAAAACAGGCCAAAAACAGCCAAAAAAATAGACCGAAAATGGGCCACGCGTATGGGGGCATGCACAGACCCCCCATGCCCTATTTTGGCCAGTAGAGTGCTGCAGGAGGCATCTGTCCTGCCCCCCACTGGGCCCTCACTGGCCCACAGAGGAGAACTACAATGCTTACCCAGCCCTCGAAGAAATCCAGTTTGACACCCCTGCTATAGTATATCTAGCTGAAGGATTTATCTTTAAGGAAGAGGAACACAGACAGGTTCAGAAAAGGACAACATGGATGCTCGAGAAAAGGGAAGTCAAATTCTACGAAGAGAGATTCAAGAAGCTGGATATGATTGATCTTTAGCAGAGGAGATTGAAGAATGCGCTCATATCAATCATTTCTAAAAGGATGTAACACAGCATTACATGTTCTGAGACTACAGAACTTGAATAATGGATTTAAGATACAGAAGATAGATTCTGATTGATAGAGAAAGCAGTTACCCAGAGTAATGGTAGTCACCTTCATTGGATCTAAACTAGTAGAAACAGGACATCAGCTGGTCAAGGATGATTTAATTTAAATTTCTGCAGTAAGCAGAAACTTGAACTCTCAATTGAGATGTAAAAAAAGAAAGACTTAGAAATAATATAATATCTTATTTAAATACCTGAAAGGGATGTCACTCGAATGAAAGTCAAGAGCTATCTTCAGTTGTTTGAGTGCAGGACAAACTGGATTTAACTTGGAAAGGCAGATTCTGACTCAATGTTAGAAAAATATTGTTAATGTTAAGAGCAATCTGACAACCAAATATCTAGAGGAAGCTCTGGGCCTCCTTATCACATATGTACAAATGGAGATCAGATAATCATTTGTTGGGAATAGTTTAATTTAGATGTCTGTATTGAGCCAAGGCTGGATGTTAATGGCACATTTTTTTTCCTTTAATCTTGATGGATTAAAAATTATTTTTTAAAAAATTAAAAACTATTAATGGATTAAAAAAAGCTCCCATGTTGAAGCACTTGGAACAATTTGTGTTCAACATGGCAGTCAAACCAAATTAATCAAATAAACCTTTTAAAGGGCTGCCCTAAAAGAAAAATAGATCAGCTTGCTGATTTATGTACATTGCTGTTCCAGCTATTCAAGTGACATCATTGTCCTGTTCTTGCTTTTGGTCCAGGAGGGTTTTAGATACAGAGAAACACATTTTTTTCCACCTGTGTTTAGTAAAGCAAGAGTCAACATCATTTATCTGTTCTTCTTTATGCTGCTGAAAGCAGTTGGGGTGAATATAATTGAAGTGCACAATTCATGTGCATAACTGTATGTTATGGGCATAATTCAACAAACCTCAAGGGTCTTGTTATCCCATCTACACAAATTGGCTTGAAATTATCCCGAATAAATAGCACTTAGTTATTCCTAGAATATGAAAGGCACCCTCGATATTGAGTCGCATGAAGCAAATATACCTTTTAGTTGTCCCCTTTGATACAGATTGCCACATCCATGGTCACACCTTAGGCAGGTATGCTGCTTTCAGTTTGTGCCAAGTTTGGTATTGTTTTGTGTGCCTATGCAGGAATAATATGAGGAAATGATAGTTTTAGACACAAATATTCTTACACTGACTTACTTGGGTAAATGAATACCGGGCAAGAGCATTTGCTTGAACTTGCTGCCGGTGAAAATCTGTTGCATACAGTTGCTTTGTGGTTGAACTTTTCCCCCATCCTGTTGATTTCAAATGGTCTGAACTTACAAATATATTTCTGGAGTATAATTTCCTTTCTTCTAATTACATGCATCATTTCCCTGAAATAACCTGCCTTGTGGGGGTGGTGGGAGTGGGGATAGATTGGTCTTTTAAAAAAAAGCACAGGCGCACGCACGCACAAACAACACACAAACACTCTCACAGGGAAACCAATGTCTCATCCATTAAAAAAGACTCTCTTTTGTTCTCAGGACACAAATGTAACCTGGTTAGACTTGTTTTGTTTGTGCGTGAAGGTGTGAGTTGGCTGGCTGTATGCAAATATTTGCAAGCACTGTTTTTTTTTTAAAGTTTAATTTTAGAAGATCCAATCAGAATAACAGGAAGTGACCTAAGGGATTCCACAATTGGACAGGTAAGCATTCTAAAAGATGTTTTAAAATTAATAACACATCCATTTAACTTCACTGCTACGAGTGAAGTGATAGCCTGCCACCTATGTTTACTTAATAGCTGACATACCTTGGCCACTCTTTTTACTTTTTGCTCTAACTAAAGGATTTCCTCAACAGAATCAGCAGCTAAATGAGGTAAGGGCTTTTTAACTTGGTCTCTCCTTCGGTTCTTTTTTTTTTTAAAACACCACTAGGATTGGAATTTTAAAAAATGCTTAAGTACATGCACCGTTTAGCTATGATGATCAACTTTCTACTCTGAAAATGCAGGTGGAATTCTTTGATCAAAAGCTTCTTAAAGAGTTTGGCTGCCATCCTGCTCTTTGGCAGCTTGCAGCTCAGTGAAATCAGGGAATTTAAAGTGTCATAACTATGTGAAAGCTGCAGCGATTTGCTCCGCCAGTAGAAAAGTAGAGCACATTTGGAGTAAAAATGCTAATAATAATAATAATACTTCAGTTTCTTTATCTTTACTTTTGTATGCTCAGCTCTGATACAGTACTAACCTGAAGTAAAACAATCAAAGGAGAAAAAAATGACAATACTTAAGAGTTGTTTTCAGCTACTAACTTTTAGATAGACTGAGTTCTTGGATGTTCCTTGATGGTATATTTTTGAACTATGGGCAGACCAGAAGTCAGATCTGTTGAGTACAACATTGCTCTGAGTTTTCTGAAACATATAAGATGCTAGTTTTAGTAATATAAAAAACTTACATAACTATGGATCAGCACCAAATTGTATTTTTTCTTCTCCAATGAAATCTTCAAGATAGTTTATGGCTAGTATCGCCAACCTTGGAATTGGTTAATAATAGGTGTGTATATCATGAAATTGTACCAAAATGTTTCCTATTCTGGTCTGATCTCAGTCAAAGAAAAAATTCCCAGTAATCTTGCCCAGTCTCCAGAAAAATACCTCTGGCTGCTTTCCAAAATAGAGACTAGGATTTAATTTTGGTACACTGTAAAATGTGCCCATCTCCAATAGCTTTCACTGCTCTTTTTGCCTGAGTAACTCCAAAACATTCGAGATGGTTTAAATTAACTTGACAGTATGTTGTAGTATTTTAGGAACAAACTGTGTACTTAAATTCCTACTCACTTTAGAAGGTTTGCTATGGTGCTTGTCTAATATCTATTTGCATGTGCAATGTTAGTTTTTAGTTTCGTCCTTGGGTTATTTATGAAAAGAGATTGAATGTATATTCTGTGTCTGTATGTACAACCTAGATATGCAGTATAATAGGCAATGTTTAACATTTTCATTTGAAGTTTAATATTAACCAGAATTCTGGCGCTGATCATTTTTATTGATAGTTAGGAAATCATTTCTATCAAAGAAATAGCAAAGGGAATGTTGCTTTTAATGGTACATAAATTCAGGATAGATAAATGTCTTTGGCAACAATATCAAACTGAAGGCAATATATTTCTTTTTTGAATAGTTTTTTTTACACATTATTATGATAAAAAAAGGAAAACAGAGTCAGCTACCAGTTATTTTTATTTTGTCCTAAAAATGCTTATTGCATCCCCCCGCCCCCCCCCCCGTCCACTTTGGCCCAGATCCTCTGTACGCTTAGTTGGAAGTTAGTTCACTCAGTACAATCAGATTCACTTCTGAGCCAAACTAAAAGAAAACACTGCAATAAATTAGTATTTGCTTTAAACATTTTTGAAATATAATGTATATATAAGTTGTTGTTTCTTCTTTCTATCTTTTCTACAGTTCCCCTTTTACATTTTTCTATGAATTATAAGGGCAAAAATATTTTACGTTAAGAAATGCTTACAAGTACTCAGTACAAGTACTTATAACAGATATGCTTCCATTATGTTTTATATTTTGCCCAAAGTAGTGTTCAAATATTAAAATATTCTACTATGTTATTGTCATTACAAAGGATGGGTGATACTACAGTGGGGTAGAAATATAAAATTGTTTACAAACATGAGTTCACATCATCTAGAAATGTGACACACATGCACATACATTCCTTGGGAGTATAATTTGCAATTATACATGATCAAATGTACATGCTTAAGAAAACTAGATTTTTGTAATGATATAGAAAAATGCTAAGGAATATTAGAACTACCGGGACAGAGAGCTTTCCTTGTGTTCTCCAACACAGTTATAAAAGCTGAATATAGGGAGCTGATCAGATGGTGATAATCTACCTAATTTCCTTGCATACGCTGCAATTTTTATATACAGAAAGTGACAGTATAAGATTGTGACTTGAGAAAGCCATTTCTATTGTGACATGAAAAAGCCATTTCTATGCCATTAGTTGTTTGTAAAATGTTGCAATTGAGGACATGTAGTGAGGTTTCCTACTTTTGCGATTTACTTAATCCAAGGTATTATACAAATTCACAAAAAGGCCACAAACAGACAGACAGACAGACAGATAGACAGACACAGACAGACAGACACAGAGTAATTGTACCTTGCATTAATTTATCATTCCTTCAAAGAGATTTAGAGGGAATCTAAGCTATGATTGTATACAAATTCTTTGAAAGAACTCCAATTTGAGACCTTCTAAGTGAACTAGAATTTGAATTTTCCATACACAGATGTAAACTTTTATCTATTAGCCTATTAGAATTTATTTAAATTGACTGAGCACGGTAGATGAAAATAACTTAGGATAGATGAAAATAATTTAGGTTCATCCAAAGAATTAAGTCTTATTATAGATTTTTCTTCTGAATAATCATTTCTCGCATTGCTCTGGAAAACAACATTCTTAACTATTATGAAAACCAGTGTGATTAAACTGATTTGTAGTGTTGAGTCTTAACCAATAACATCTGTGTATCTTGATAGTCTTATCGATACCCAACAATTTGGTAAAATTAATTATCTTATTCTTTGTAATTGAGGATGAACTCCACCTGAACTTTCTTTTTACAAAGAATTGACTTCTCTGTCTAAATACAGAGAATTCACATAGGGCACTGGATCATAGAACACATAATTATTTTAAGATGAATTATATCTCTACTTCCCAACAAACATAGCTTTCTCTAAGTAGTCAATTTGTGTAGTCAGCATTTAAAGGCACAAAGTAAACAACATTAAATTAGATATAGAAGTTCACATCATACAACAACAGATGTTAACTATGATAATAGCTTCATTACCAACTAGAATTATTTTAAAATGAAAGCACTTGCGTATATGAATATAAGACATTTCTTAAGACTCCTTATTTTATCAAGTTTGTATTGAATTCTATCATCCTGGACTATAAAGCAGTTTTGTTACAATAAATATGGATTGGGGATTTTTTCACTTCCAAACTTCCAGTCTAGCTTAACATCAATGTATCCCACTCTTTATGCAAATCTCTCTCTTTTGATTTTATCCATGAAATGAATACAGTCACTATTCTGTATGAATGGAGGGCGTTTATATTTTGGGATCAAGAAGATGGCAGCATTTGAAGACTTAAAGGCTACAATGATGAGGTATATCATAGACATACTTCTGTGATAGGTAGAGGTGGAATCCAACATATAGTAGCTTCATATAGTAGAAAAAAAATATGTAATGTAACAACCTTTCAATCTGAATTGGATACTTGAGACCACTTCAGTATTACAGTATTCTATTAAATTAGAAATCCTATGCAAAGATAAAGCAGCACAATTTTTTCTTCATACGTGAGATCTAATGCATAGGATATTCAGTTGTCCTATATATCTATAAACAAGTTTAAGTTAAAAGATTTAGTAAAATTAAATTACTAAAATGTTGTATGTAGGGCTAGCCTTTTATATAGCAGTAGATTTTATTTTACATAAAAACAATATATGGTTCAATCTAAGGCATTTTCAGCAGAGACCATGGGCATTTCCTGAAGAGCTACTGATACAAAACTAGGCACTATAAAATGAAACTGATTAATGAATTAAAACATGGCAGGTGTCTTCCCAGATCACTGAAACTCATGGGATTTTGGTAATTTTACTTCTGAAATGTTATAGGAAGCTGTTATAATCTCAGAAAATTTCATGGGAACACACTGAAATCTCACAGGATTTTATGTGAACATCAAAAAACCATGGGATTTTATGATTCACAAATTATTGGCTATTTATTAATTCCTAAATTTAATTCTTGATTGTACTTATGTCTGACCCTGTGGAAAAATATCCGTTTGATGTAGACCACAGGCGCACTATGTGTGTTGCTGGTCTGATTCAACATATAGCAATTGGTTTTCTGAAATTTGTGATTTTCCTAGGTAATTTTCAGTCATTGCTTTATTACAGCATTTAAATAAGACATTTATTGTCCTACCCTATGTTTGCCTATTTTGACATAAAAATTAAACAATAGTTCAGTTATAGCTCTTAATCTGTCATAATAGTGTAGCATACTCTAGTTTGAAGACAGAAGAGGAATCATAATTATATTATTAAGTAGTATTTCGTAAAAGTAGTGGAAGCCCTGATGAAGTAAAATTTAGGAACAATTAATAGCTATAAAAGAAACATAGGCAAACTTGGTATAATTTGCATGAATATAATTGAAATAATACTGTGGTATATTATACTAAGTACTAAAAGTAAATCATCCCATAACTAAATCCCAACAGGGTACAAAATATAGAACACTTAGGTTACATATTTGTTTATCAGTCTTACTAGATAGAAAATTACATATTAAAAATAAAATTAGCAAATGAATGGACGAATTGGGTTCTGTATATTAATATTCTATAACGTTATAAAGACAGAGCCATTTTCACTCATAGCATTCAATGTGCTATTTAGGAACTATTTAAGAGTTGCCTACCAAATTATGCAAGTACCAAGTTCCCAGGTCACATGCAACAAGGTTTCTTATTGGTTCTACACAGTATCCAGATTTGTTCTAGAGAACATGGGGTTGAAGAACAAAGGAAAAAAATGTTCCAGTGATGAATGCTATTCTACTAAGGGAATGACACCATTGGTTTTAGATATAGCCTAAAATGTGTTTTTAATATGAACATAGGAGTACTGCAGCTTAACTTGTGTGGCATCCCTAACTACCACAAAGTTACAACTAAGAACTTTCAAACTTACATTTTTAATGATACTATGTGTCTCAATGTAATAGCAGAAACTTATCATAATATACTTACAATTAGAGCTTTCTATTTAGGACAATAAATTCATGAAAGCTCTTGATAACATGAGAAAATGCATAGGCACAAACTTTACTAACCAGAAAGAAACATTGGTTGGTTTCTCAATAAGCCAGCAAAGAAATCAAGGAATCTGAGTAAAGGATGGTGTGTGAGATTTGTTCCACAGCAGAGAATTCAAGTTGTATACTTATATGGTCAAATATCAACTTGCTTTACTTTTTCTTATGTTTTTAGCAAATTTTCATCAGTTTAATCCGCTCATTCTTTTTTGTTAGGCTTTCATTTCATTGCCTTTGAGGGAGTAATTAATTTATTACACTGTAGCATTACTCTTTCGTGTTATGGAAAATCAGCCAAGATGTTGTGATTAGAAAAGCCGTTACACCCAACATAATTATATCCAAATTTGTCTTAATGGTTTTGACCAAATATATTATTATTATTACATATCATTGTGGTACAATTGCACAAAATTTCATTAATAAAAGCAGGTGGACAGATAGACAAGTACTACTGCCAAATTGGTATTTTAATACTTTCTCTCCCTCTTAAGTTTTCTTTGCAATGGTAAGTTTTTAATTATGTTAAAAATGATTATTATTTGGCAGAATTACAATGTAATGTATAAAATATCTGAGGAACAACATTTTGTGATAAATTTAGCTTCTGAGGCTCCTTTGATTTTGGTGTGTGCCTGTTGTGCAATCTTTGAAAGTTCTATTTATTTTTTGTTTCTCTGCTAGGAGTGTATTTTCTTCTGCTGTTTAGGCTGATTATAATTATTATACTGAGAATATGGTGGATTTTATTATAATTATACATTATGGATGTATAAAATGTCATCAATGCAACAACATAGCTGCAGTCATAGCCTTTTTCAGACACTGACCTCCTGTCAAATGAATTTTATGAAAAGGATGCTATTATGGGCACATTCTCTTTCTTTGTAGCTATAACTAAAGCAAGAATAGATAGTTGAAAGGAAGAGCTCTTCATTTTCAAGCATATTTATTCTGTGTATGGCAATTATATTCCACCATTGATCAGGGTGAGGCATTTGCTGGATTTCCTATGGCAATGGCCTTGAATCTGTAATTGTTGCCGTTTCCTTTCTTGTATTCAGACATGTTTGTTTTCTGTCACGTAACAAAGAAATCTTTGGTATGATCCATAGATTTACTGCTGGTACTCCTGGATTTGTTTTGTTAATGATATAGTTAGGGTTTGAACCTACACAACTTGTGATACCAGAATTTTGGTATTTAAACTCACAGGTGCTTTTGGTAGTAACAACTTTAGCCCTGGAAGCTGCTTCTTCAGGCTGTGGTTGTGCAACTGCCATTTTGATTCCTTATTTATATAATTTAAAGAAATAAGGATGAAGGGTTGGTTCTGATTTCTTCTCTACTCATTTCTTGATGCATTTTCATGCCGAGATGTGTAAGATGAGAACACCGAGAAGACTGATGTTTTGAAAATATGTAAGTGAATTTAAGTGGAAAGGTGTTTGCTATTTATTCTAACTTCATATGAACTCATGAAAGCCTGTTAAACTGTTATACATCAGCAACCAAGAAGCAGGCTGACTTACTGAAAAATAAACAATGTGATTCCATGTCCCTATGGTCTATTAATAGTGGAAACTTAATAATTAATCTTACTCTGAATCAGAAGGGAGACCAACAAATGCAAAATAGAAGTAAGTCTCTGTAGTTTTAACCTAGCTTACTTGTGATTCAGTGCATATTTGATTGTATTCTTAAGATCTGAATTCAAATGTTGGGATAGACCCATTTGTGAATTCTGACCGGAAAGTGAAACTCCCTTATTTCCTCATGTTCTGCTTCATTTATTTTCAGCACCAGTACTCATGTTAAAGATCTGTAGACACAACTATTTAAAGCTAATGCTTCTTGTAGCTGGGGAATTGGGGGAGTTATTTAAAATGCCACAATTAACTTATATTATCATCACTTTCCTCATGGTCCTTCCTAATGATTCTGGCATTCATGTTATGCAGCAAATGAAAAATTCTAAACAGAATTTGCTTACACTTGTTTTATAACACAATCCCATTTTGGAGCTCCTGAGTATTGCATTTGTGCTGTCATAAACTGCTTCTTCCTTTTTGGCTGTATGGAAAGTGCATCAAATACTAGTATCTCACGGGCCCTCATCTTCCAAAAGCAATGAAATTTTGCTACTGATGTAAAAACATTCCTATGAGCATTTAAAGGGAAAAACATCAGCGAAGGAATGAGTACAGTTTTAGATACGCATCCTTTTCTTTGCTTTTTTGACTTTCAAATAATCTAGCAAGTCAAAAGTGGGTCTAAGCTCAACTCTGATAAGATGAATATAGCAAATTTAAACAGCAGGTGCAATAATGATCATGATAATAATAATAAAGATAATGTTGCCAACTCAAACAAAATTACTTGGAAGACACTGACAAGGTAACAGAAAGCCATGCCAACAATCAAATTAACAGTTCTGTTTATGGTACGTTTTACTTTGACAACTTGTTTCCAGTCTTTTGATATATAAATGCTCTATTGTACTGCTGAATCTATCTTACTTTTGGTAAGTCTGCCAATAGTTTTATACAATAGTCAGGGGAGATGTTTTCTGCTGCTGCAGCAGCAGCAGCAAGAGAAAAGAAATTTAGGTTGAGAAATGTTGCTTTCAGCAGTTGATTGAGCAATCCATTTTTCCTTTGGCTGTTAAGATGAAAGGGCATTCGCTTAACTCCGATAGATGTTTCCCTGGCCATTCACATGAGAACAAGTGAATAAAGATTACTAATTGGAATAGAACTGGAAGGGACCTTGGAGGTCTTCTAGTCCAACCCCCTGCTCAAGCAGGAGTTCCTGTACCCTTTCAGATAGATAGATAGCTGTCCAGTCTTTTCTTAAAAACCTCCAGTGCTGAAGCACCCACAACTTCAGAAGGCAAGCTGTTCACTACTTAATTGTCCTCTCTGTTAAGAAGTTTCTTCTTAGTTTTAGGTTGCTTCTCTCTTTGATTAGTTTTCATTCATTGTTTCTTGGCTTGCCTTCTGGAAAATAAATTGATGCCTTCTTCTTTGTGGCAGCTCTTCAAATACTTGAATATTGCTATCATGTCATTGTTAGTCCTTCTTTTCTCTAGACTGGTCATACCCAATTCCTGCAACTGTTTTTCATATGTTTTTGTCTCCAGGCCCTTAATCATCTTAGTTGCTCTTCTTTGCACTTTTTCCAAGTTCTCAACATCTTTTTTTCTAATGTGGTGACCAAAACTGGATGCAGTATTCCAGGTGTGGTCTTACTAAGGATTTATAAAGTGATACTAATACTTCACGTTATCTTGATTCTATGCCTCTGTTTATACAACCAAGGATTGTATTAGCTTTTTTGGCTACTGCCGCACATTGCTGGTTCATGTTTAAGTGATTGTTCACTAGGACTCCAAGGTCCCTTTTACACTTACTCTCTTTCCTGGCTGGAAAGCACTGAATTAATTTTTCTCAGAAATTTTATTTCATTTATTTCATGTCTGGTATATTTCCAATATACCTTGCTCTTCAAAAGAACACCATGTATTACACTTAAGATAGGATGATAGGTTTCTTTAGTGCCTGCACTAATTTGTAAGGTAGGGCTGGGTTCTCGACCAACAAAAGAAAGAGCATATTGCAACTTCACTTTTCCATTTTAAAATATTGGGATGCTATTTTAAAAAGCATTATATTTTGTCTGGAGTTCTATATAATATTTGTGGGAGACAAGAAAAAACATTGCCATTATATTCAAGTTATCCAACCCCAGCCATCTGAAATAAGTTAACTAATTCACAGTTTGGTTTCAAAATTCTTTGCTGGATTACCAGATTAAGTGGGAAAAGATGAGAGCTGAGTTTAATACCACAGAGGTCAGCACCATTAATTTCTATGGAGCTTCTTCCTTGTTCAAAATAGTTTCAGAATACATCAAGGCAAGACAAACAGAAATCAAACAAAATAGACGTTCATTCTATCAGAACCATGAATTTGAATACATTCCTACTTGAATTGAAAGGAAAGCTCCCTATAGGACAAAAATTTGGTCAAGAGAAGGCAAATGTATATAATTCTATAAATATGATCTGGATCAGAGTTTAATGGGGGACAAAAGGCTGAAACCTCCCTACCACCTTGGTCCTAATCCACATCATGCTTCCCATGACTTGTTTTTTCTTAGAAAAATGCAGGCCTTTGCTAATTGCAAGAATGGTAGTCAGCTCAAGACTTCTCTGACCATTCCCTCATACTACATTGCTCATTAAGTAGAGAAAACTCCCTGCAAATCATTGCTAATTCTAAGCCTAAACATCTTTTAGTGGCGATCAAGTGGGATTAAGTATCTTTTAGTGGCCATCCAGTTTAACAGCCAAGCTCATCCTCAGTAATTAACTTGATGAAATGTTTTGGGGTGTTTGTCTCTGTTGGCTATCAGTTAAATGAAAAGGATGATCCCAAATAGCTTTGAACAGAAAGAGTAAGTCCTTTCCCTTTGTTATCCCCATTACTTCAAAATCTCCATATAGGTGCTTGAACTGTTTTGCTTTCGAGTCAAAAGTAGCTACTGAAGGTAGGCATTCCCTAAATTTATAAATGGGCATTATGAACTAAACTGTGTAATTGTCTTTGTTTTACTAACAATTATTAACAAACAGTAGATCATTTGCATTCATACTTGGGTTTTTTTGTTTTTTGTTTGGTTAATTTCTACTTTCTGCTGCAACTTTCCATCTATGCCACATTGGTGTGACATAGGGATGGATGGGACGGCTCATGGAAATTATGATCTGTCCCATCAAGTGTTACAGTTAAAATTATAAGATTTAAACAAAATTAGACATGAAAAGATGCAAATTGCTGCAAGCTATAGAAGACAGAAATATTTTCAGGATGACAGGTAAATTTAATTAGAATTTTGATGTTCTATATATCTTCCCATGATACCACCTTTATTATCTAATCTTTATGATTAAAGTAGATTTTTCAGCCTCTTATAGCTCCTTCCAAACCAAAAAGAATACACTGATTCCTTTCCAATATTTTGCGTGCTATTTGCTATGTCTCTTTTGGCATTCGACAATTCTTAGTTCTTCCTTACTATCCATATTTCTTTTTATGCTGAGCCTCTCATAAGCACTGACTGCAAGAGCTTGTGTTTCTGAATGAAAAGGAACAAGAACCAGTTCATTGAACTTAATAGTCTAGAACAAAATAGTCTGAGATTCTATCATCATCCTTAAGCATTCTGTGACCTATGTGCTTCATCTTTTGCTTTATTAATGAAACTTCAAGTCTGACTGATACCTGTTTAGGAGTAGCCTCTTCAGTTTTCAGACTTTGTTTTATTTAGAAATTGTGATTCTAATCACCACAGGACATGTGTAAGTGAGTTGAATCAATTTATTTTCAACATATTTTTCATATATAAGGCCTCTTATGTTGAAATCTGCCATCCATTTTCTCTGAGATGTTCACCTTTGGGTAATAATGTTCTCCCTATGCTTTTACAAATTTGTTTAAAATTCTCTTAGTGTTTTTCAACTTATTTTACTATTGGAGATTTCAGAATGTCCTTCTGCAGCTATTTATGGTTTCTGTTGTGCATGTTTTTTGTTATTCGAAAACTTTCATGGCTACTCATGAAAGTTTGAAAAAGCCAAAGGAAAGAGTCTCATGTTGATGTAATGGGAAACTGGAAACCAGGAAAGTCTTCTGAAGAGATGATTATACTGTGCTTCGAAAAAAAAACCAGGACGTTCAGATACATTGCTCTTGTGAATGTGCCAGCTCCTCCCATTTTACTTTTATTTTCCTTGGCATGCGTATTTGTTTTTACATGGAACTATTCAAATATTTGAATTATTTTTAAGTCTCCAGGACTGATGCATTTAGTATAAGCAGAAGTTGTTCCTTATTTTAGAACTTATAGTCTCTTAGGATAAAATGTTGTTTTATTTATTTGCTGCAATTCTTTCGTTGTGTTACCCATCTACTAACCCAAGAAAAATAAGTTTAAAATGCTATGTTAGATGCTGTGTACTAAATTGGGATGTGTAATGTGACCACAGGCACACCTTCCTTCTTACCTGGCCAGCTGCTACCCCACCCTCCTGTATTTATATTTTAATTAAAATACTTATAAATTGAAATTACATTATTTATAATTTATTAATTTAAATGAAGTCAAAGGGCAAGCCAACTTCAGCATGATCTTTATTTACAAGAATAATTCTGGGAGTTACTCATAGGCATGCTTAGAAAAAATAATGCCAGGCATCTTCAGGTATTTTGCTGGCATTATGCCCATGTGCACAATGAAAATAACTTGAACTACAATAGGGGAGAGCTTCTGGAGGACCAGAGGGGAATTGGGTAACAACTTCACCAATTTGTATTCCAGTAAACAAGTGTTATGACTAAGCATCCCCACTCCCTGGGCAGCCATTTCTGTGCATTTACTTGCAACCCAAAGGAATGTGTGAAAGAAATTAAAGAAAACGGCAGACAACTCTGTCAGCAGAATAATCCCCTGAAAACCAAATGGAACTGAACTAAAGTATCAGAGAAAGATCAAGCTTGAAACTAGACTGGGAATTGTGGAGTGAGTCCCCTCCCCACAGTTTCCCATACATCCCCTATGGGAGAGGTGGGTAAGAAGCAGGCTACTGTATTGTTGACTGCTCCATTTTAAACCCTGCGTTCTTTTGTCCTGCCACATCAGCCAGAGGAGACCACCTCAATTCTTCTCAGTCTGCACATAGGGGAAAATAGAAGTACACCCGTAGGTGTATGTCACATATTGCATCCAGATGGCCCCACTGCTAAGAGGCTGGAAAAAAAATCCAGAAGCCATGCTTAGCATGTTTTCTCTACCTTGGGAGACTAGAAAGTCTCTGTCTCGCAGAGAAACTATAGCGTCATCTAAGAATTTCAAACATGTAAAGATTGCCAAGGATGCTTAATTGATAGCACAGGTCAGGAATAGTAGAGAGCTCCTGGAGGTCTAGATCCTACATATTCAAGAAAGCTAGTCTGTCAGGATAATTATTTTTATCCTTGCTTATATTTTTAATTCTATTTTTCTTCTTCTTCTGTTTTATTGGGAACAAGAACACACATTGCTACATGAGCTGCACTAGGTGCCACTTTGCTTTCAGGTTTAATTCAAGGTGTGGTTATCATCTTTAAAGCCCTTCATTGCATGGAACCAGATTATCTGAAGAAGCATCTCACCCTGATTGCATTGACTTGTCCCACCCTATCATGTAGAAAGAGCAATGGATCTTCTTAGTTAAAGAATTTTGACTAGCAGGAGCTAGGAAGAGAGCTTTTTCTTCCACTGCCCCTGTCCTTTGGAATATTTTATTCCCAGAGATGAAATGAGCTGTCAATCTTCTGGGCTTTCAGAAAACTCTTAAGACCTGGCTCTGCCAATTAGAATGGGGGGGGGGTGTCTAAGAGCCTTAGGTAACCTGGAGGGGGCTGATGGCTTGAGGACACTCCTTCTGTCTTAACTCCTTAACTGTCTTAACTGACTTGTTAACTTCTTAAATTTGTTTTGTTTTTTTTACTTTTTACTTGTACATTTTAACCTTGCTTTTTACCTCTGCTTTTAGTCTTTTTTTATATCATTTTACGATGTTGTTTTTAAGCCGCCCAGAGTCAGTTTGGTGAGATGAACAATGTAAAAATTTGATAACTAAACAATTAAATGAACGAACAAATAAATAAACATTTTTTTGTTAAGTGCCATGCTTCTGTTTCCGCTAAACAACCCTAGGAACATTTATTTCAGACAAAAATCTAATGAAAAGTTAAATCATACCCAGAAGGTTATATTTTACTGCTCATATAAAACTGTTTCTATAAAAAAGCAGATTTTATAAAAGCTAAAGTCAAACTAAGCAGAGGACAGCCAACCCTACAGTGGAAAGTTATGAAATTCATCGCCTGAAAACTACTTGTGGTATACATAACACATAAGTTATATATATGTATGTGTTTTTGTGTATAGTCTGTATTTGTGTGTATGGATTCAATTTTTGAGTAAATTAAAATTATACAGAAAGACGGCACAGCACATGCATTATCATCTTGACTCAACAGCATCTTCACCTCAGCATGCTAACAATAACTGGTGAAGTGCTACACAAGGCAGATAATAGATCCTAGCCATTCTATCAGAAATTACAGGATTATGATCTAATGAAAGGAAGTATTAGACTAGATGCTTTTCTAGAGAAAAATCAAGGGAACAATTAGCCTTGTCCATTCCATGACTGGATATTATAATATAATCCTTCAAATAAGTATGATGATAAATTGGGCCAGAGTAAAGGACGCTAAGATTAACCAGGAATATGACAAGGGGCCAAGGATTTCCAAGCCTGATTTTTTCATAACTCAATAGATATAGATTCAAAGAATTTTAGAAATGGATTCATCCATTGCGCAGCTATACAAATTTTCTTTTGCCAGAAATGATTTATTTACATTTTCCGCAGAGATAGGCACTTATTAATAAAACATTAAATCTGGCACTGGATCAAGGTCCCTATATTCTCAACAACACTGAACACTAACAATATTCCCCTGTTGATTTATTTGTCTTATACCGTGCATTTATGCCTCTAAGATGTGTTCTGCTATGTAAGCCAAAGACCTCCTCCTGCTAGACAAAACCAAACCTGATCTGAATAAGTTATTTCAAACATTTTTGTCTCACTTCCAATGTTTAAGTCTTATATTGCATGTTTTCCTAATTTGGTGATTTGTTCAAAGGGAAAAGAAATATAAATATCTCTTCTGCATGCTGAAGGTTTGGTTTTTTTTAAAAAAACAACCTACCCTCATCTTTAGGGTAGAGTGTGTGCTAAACCAGCTAATGCTATAATTTTTTTCATAAGAGCCGCAGTGGCACAGTGGTTATTGCAGGCTACTTCTGCTGACTGCCAGCTGCTTGCAATTTGGCAGATCGAATCTCACCAGGCTCAAGGTTGACTCAGCCTTCCACACTTCAGAGGTGGGTAAAATGACGACCCAGATTGTTGGAAGCAATGTGCCAACTCTGTAAACCACTTAGAGAGGGCTGTAAAGCACGGTGAAGCAGTATATAAGTCTAAGTGCTATTGCTATAAGGTTTGATAGTTGCCCCACACCTTTATAACAGGATCCATAAAATCAAAGACATTTAGTGTTGATCCTCATGTTCAGCATAACTCAGTATGAATCCAGGTCATTGACTATTTCTCAAAGACATAAATGTACAATCCTGGCTCTTACCTATAATCAGCCTATTAGGAAGAAAACCTTGATGTGCTATTTTCCCCTTCATTGTCTCAGAAGCCATGTTTTCTCACCTGTGTCAGTTCAAGGAGTGCTATCTGGTTTGCCTACTCCAGTTTCATTATAAACAAATTTGCCTCATCCTCCCATTCTTCACAGCTATTTTTTTTTTAAGTTCATCCTTGGAGAGGAAAAGTTCTGTTTTGGGTTGTTTGTTTTTGTTGTTTTTTAACAAGTTTATGATAGAACAAGAAAACAATGGACATGTCATATTTCTTTCACCGAGATAACAGGAAATGGTGAATCTCTCTTGTCTTACCTTTTTAATATTTTCATTGATAGAATAATGTGACCATGAATGAAGAGCTGTCTTTTCTTCATTTTAGTCATGAGAAGTGGTTCTGCCACTTTCCCCTTCTAGACCAAGTGACAAGAAAAAGGATAAAACCAGGGCATTCTCTGGATAGTTAAAGGTCAAGTCAAGAAATAGGTATATAGAAAAATGTTTTATTGCAATAAAAGAGAATATCAAAACTGTGAAAGCTGGTACACACTTCTCCCTATCCCATCTGATATTAAATAAAATCAAGGTGGGGTTATTTTCAGGTTCCTTCTCATGCTGTTTTCTTTTAAGCTGGCTTCATTTCTAGCTGGTTTAAACATTGTAGTCTGGGAATTTAGGACTTAGCTAACAAGGTCTTAGTTAAAACTTTCATTTGGTGGTGCAAAGGGATAAACTGAGACAGTTCATCTTCTTTTCAAGCTTCTTGGAATGATTTCTGCTTTATGAAAAAGTTTCAGTGTAATAAAGCTAGGAATCCTGATGTGGCAAGCTGAACTGAATATCTTTTATCAAAATAAGAGCTCTGGTTTCAGATAAACAGGCTTTTTGATAAGTATGCCAATATATTCAGGAGGAGTTCTAACATTCTGTAATTTTTGTAGTGGGAGAGGGGTAATAGTTATCTGCTGGGAAAATTATTTTCAAACTTCAGTGATAATTAGACATTTCTGAATGTCAAATGTTATTTTTAGTAACAGTACAATTTCATACAAAGTATTAAAGCCAGGGCTTGCCCAAGAGATTTTGCTGCTTGAAATGCCAACTTAAATTATGGTGCAGAATGTGTTAAAGGAATGTGACATATGGAACAGAAAAATCTCAAAGCATATTTCTCAATCTCTGATGGCAATAATTTGTTGGCCTTTCATTTTACTGGTTGTCTAAGGCAGCAAATTTACATTACTTAATGGGAGGATTAGTAGTGACTAAAGGAAATATTCATATTTTAGGAAGCTGATTGAAATGGCATAGAAAAATATGTAGGTGTCATAGCATATTGAATGCACGTGCATGCACATGAATATACATACATGTACTTACACACATTACATAGGTAGTGTCTAGTGACTACAAAATCCCATTTCAGCCCACTCATTGACTTGGAAAATAGTCTAACCTTCCAATCAACCTTGGGTTTGAACCAGGAAGTTTATAATCATCTTGAGAGCAAATTCAAATCTTAACTCAGAAATCATAATTTTTCTTTGATTGTAATTGGAAAGAAATAACAGTATCTGCATTTTTTTCCATACAATTGGATGAATGATAGTTGTTTTTTAGGGGATGAAGTATGATAACGTTTACATCTTTAAGTTCAAAACATTGTTACATACATTTTTAAACTGTGATTGCTGACAATGATGTCTTTATTCCTTGTTGGAATGAGATGAAATGCTTAATGTTGCCCCTTTTATAACAATAAAACTTATTAGATTTAAAACAAACCTTGCTTTTTGTTCAGGACCAACCAAGTATGTAATTTATTTTTTATTCTTTATTTTGGTAGGAAATTGTTGTAGATCATATTGCAGCTGTAAAATAAGGAACCTGCATCTTTTGAGAAGAATAGCAGCAGTAAGATAAATCAATTTTTGTGGAAGGAACAAAGTGATTTAGTTCCCTGTTCAATGTGCTTGTGTAAGTTGCAGGTTCTGAGCAATTTGAAAATATTTAGGAGATTTGATGTAATGAGTTAGCTGCAGAACAGTTCAAACCTTCAAAATGTCTCTTGTTGGCAAGGGAAATCACTTTAGGTAGAATGTTCTGGAAAATTAAATGGCAGAAAGACTGGAACATCCAGCATTTTTCTAGCCCTGAATCTTCCCATAGACTCCAATAAAATTAATACTGGATGAGCAAACTAGGAAGCAGAATGGAGTTTTGGATTAAACTTTCACAAAATTGACAGTGATCAGAAGTAGACATTATTCTGGATATAGACTTTTTGAAAGTGGAACATAATTTATGTGATGATGGACCTACTAGAACAATGCAAAGGATGAAACTACAAAGTGATGGGAAAAAACAGCAAATGTTACCTTCCTCTCCTTCTCCAGGGGGCGATTCAAATTTTATCCAAACTTACTTTTTATTTCTTGTTTTGATATTATGACAATATTAAGAACTTATATTCAAGAGCTCTTAGCTTCAACTAATGAATACAGTCTGCTGGTCAAATGCAACATATTCACAATATTTCTCAAGTGGAATATAAATCCATGGAAGTATTTTATGTAAATTATATATTTGTTAAAATTATTTTGGTATCAATTGCCTTAATGGAAAAGTCCAATAACATTACTTGTGTTTTAATATTCACCATTATGTGTTATACTTTTATATGTTGTTTCTTTACTTTTGGAAACCAAACAAAAAAGGAAGCACATTTCCTCTGCTATTTGTTTTTGATTCATTCCTTCATTCTTTATGGGTGTTGTAATAATTTGCCTTGTGTCTGTGAAAATCAAATGTAATCATGTTTTGCTATTCACTGGCGGTTGGGGGGTGGTGGGTGTCATCCAAAAAGGAATTTTAATAATGTGTTTTTAACCGGGTAACTTTTGATAGATACTTGGCATTATTTGTTTTGATGGGATATTCTTGGCAATTGTAGGGGGAAAAAATGTTCAAGTTAAATGAACTGTTTGGTGCATTTACAGATCATGATTTTAGAAGGAACTGGCAGAATGAGTCTTAATACCGTCACAAGTCTTCTTCATGAACAGTCGACCTGGACAGAAGGATATCCCACATGTAATGGTAGGAAGTATTCACCAGTGGTGATCTATGAATAGGTTTGAGAACTATACATCTTTCTCTTGTCCTTGTGCTATTTGCAAAGCATGCTTTTTATTCTGAAAGTGAAACTCATTATATGATTGCAATCTTGTGTTATCAACATGGAATACAGCCCCATTACTAAAAACTAAAATTTTAGTGAATGCAATTATTTTCCCATTCTTCCTTTTTTCCCCATTTAAAGTATTACAGCAAAAGAACAATTGCTTTCTGCAAAGTGTGATACTATCAGTAACATCTACCAGGCAACTCCACCCAAATAGACAACACATTATAATCTAAGTTTGAAATCTGGAAAGCGCATCATTTCAACTTGAAATTCTCGATTCCAATTCTTGCTCTGCTGAGCTAATGTTAACTGCTTCTCAATGGCAATGAAACTAACCTTGCCACCGATGGCCAGAAGTAATTTTGGGTGAGGTAGAAACCTTTTCGTTTGGCACTTGAAAGAAGTACCCATTAAACTTGACTTTAAATAAATCATATTCATATAACTAGCTCATCAAAAATGTTTTTCTCATCACTGAATTTAAAATAAGCACTTATTTCTGAATATAGAAATAGAGTAATATAGGTGTTCTGAATCTATAAAGGTGATATAATTTAAAGCACTAAAATATGGTCCCATAAATCATACAAAAAATCATTTAGGATTTAATTTGTAGCAACCAGTTTTAAAACTTGATATTTCTTTAAGGGAATCCATATGTTTATTGTAATCTTGGCTGCTACTATTATCAATTCAATAAATATCAATTCAATATTTACTGTAAAAATTTTTTTCATAGATTGACTAGGGTTTTTATTTTGTAAATTCCTCAAGATTCACTTCAAGTTGTATATAAGGAATAATGGTTCGCCTTGGAGTAAACAGAAAATCGTAAATCCCAAGATTAGAATTCTGTATGCTGATGCACCTACTGAATTCATTTTGCCCATCAATTGCATTCTTTTAAAAATAGGAATAAACATATCATAGTCATAGTTAATTTTCTTAATGAACTCTTAATGAGATTATTGTAATGTGATCTACATGAGGCTGTTTTTTGAGGATGCCTCCAAATTGTAATTACTTCTGAATTCAAAATCATAGTCAATATCATTAAATATTACCTAGGTTGGTGTTAGACTGCATGAGATTCTAATCATGTAATTGGTTTCCATTTGGTTTCTAGAAATCCAAATTACTAATCTGAACATAGTCTGGATAAAGACTATTTAACTATTCATACCTGATATTTTTTCCTTGAAAGTCCCGAGTATATAAAAGTAGTCTAATCCTCTTCATCAGTGTCAATGTGGTTTTCCCCCAAAAACTAATTTTTCTATTCTGTTATAGAATTTATCAGCTGTTTGGAAGGGTAGGAACCAAAGTTCTAGATTTACATTTTAATTCCTAAATATGTTTGCTATTATTGATTCTGCTTTCTGCTGCTTAACTTATTATATCACCTTTACATCAATGATTATTTTCATTATTTATCATTGTCTGTACTATGGCTTTTTTAAGCGTTGAGGATTTTTTCAATAATTTAATACGTAAATAAAAATGAAGTATTCTTTACTTTCAGAGGTATATTATTCATGGATAATGAAATGTTTTCTTTAGTGATTACTACATCTTTCCCTGCAGCAGCATCAAGCAGTTTTCTTGGAACACAGTGGCATGAAATACATCCTCAGTATTGGACAAAGTATCAGGTCTGGGAATGGCTCCAACATCTTTTGGACACCAACCAGCTTGATGCCAACTGTATCCCATTCCAGGAATTTGACATCAGTGGGGATCATCTGTGTAGCATGACTTTGCAAGATTTCACCCGGGCAGCTGGCTCTGCTGGACAACTTCTTTACAGCAACCTCCATCATCTAAAGTGGAATGGTAAAACCTTTAACTAAAATATATGTTACCTTTCACGACTTCTAAGCATCAGTTATTATTGTACTAATCGATTATAATTCTGATCAAATTTAGCCAACAGGATCAATAATGAAAGATGAGGGGAAATGATTTAGCAATGAATAGAGACTTAAGGCTGGAAAAACAAGATTTAGACACAATATCTAAAATTTTGTTCAAAATGTATTCCTCACATTCAGAAATCATTAAGAGGTAAAAGGAAAGAGAAACTTTATAATAAATATCCTGCTCAACTCATTTGTTACTGAACAATTCTGAATCTACTGTATAAAACCTTGATCTAAAAATTTGAACATTATCTTCTATGTATGCTGAAATAGAAATAATATTTCTGGTGGCATCTCTTTCCTTTTGTGATCTTAAAGATATCCATTTCTTAATATGGCTTAAGACTAAAACAGGCTTCACACAACAAATTAAACATTGCTATGCAGCAGATCCAGGTGTCAGAGACCATACAGCCAACGTCTCCGAAAAATAATTTACTTCCAATAATTTACAACAAAATGTCCCCATGGCCCAATAGGAAGTTTTGAAAAATATCATATAGATCATTCAACCAGGCTTTCAGGATCAGATCTTTATGCTGGATATATAATATTCAAATCCTATAGTGTACAAACATTTTGGAATGGAACATAAGTGCAAACCTATAGCAGTACATTTTCCTTAATTCAACTCCAGAGAGAATAGGATGCAAATTTTTTGTTTAAATTAGATTTAGTTCAGTGCAAAAATTTGGAATCCTGAGAACATAGGTACTCTCAGAAAATGGCTGCAATGTTTATTACAGCCACGAGCACTAAATAATATCTAAATAGGGCATTCAGGGGACTCTAACCTGTATTATCCCAACTCAACTTTCCCCCCTGGTTTTAAGGGTGTCTCATATTCTTAGAAACATATTGTAAATGTGAACCTTTTTAAAACTTAAAAAACTTATTTTTCCCCTTCCCCAGTCAGGACAAGATTCTTGGCACATACGAAAGGCTGTCTGTAGTGCATTATTGTCAGTGAACACCATGTTATTTTCAACATTACTTTTGATTAATACCAAAGTCTGTCTTCCCTTTATTAAAATTGTGTGGCTTCTTTGCTTCAATCAACCTGATTCTTTAAATAATATTTAATTTTTTATTTATTTTATTTATTTTTACATTTATATACCGCCCCATTCCTAAGACTCGGGGCGGTTTACAGCTTATAAGCAATACTCTTA
>JANHFL010007070.1:9122-20514 GCA_032468155.1 Oxyrhabdium leporinum | reverse complement strand
TTCTGATATATTATTTATGTAGCTCTCAATGACATTGCTTCCTATTGTTAATATAATCCATCTGTTCTGGAGATGTATGGTTGAAATTCTGCCTTTTTTATAATTGCATTGCATTTTACATTTATTTCTGTCAGGTCAGTGTGGAAGTGAAGTGTATCCATCACACAATGTCATTGTTAAGACAGAACAAACAGGTGAGTGATATCTAAATTATTTCTGTTCTGAACAATTGCAAACCAAGAAAGAACAAGGGGAATGGTTATTTAGAACCAAATAATTCACAATCTAACCATAAACTAGCAGGCACGTCCAGGAAAGGGATAGATAAACCCATGTACATGTTAAAAGAATTATTTTTTTAATAATCATAACATTACTACATTACATTAACCTCTTAAACTCATTGATTCCATAGGTAATGTTTTAGGTCAATATAACCTAGATAGTCTAATATTGGATGAAATATTACTTTCAATATTATACTGAAAGATTTTTTTTTTAAAATATGATCCATAGCTATTCAGCTATTTGGAAATTCCTAACAATATAACATCAGTTTATTTCACAGTTTAATATAAAAGTATTTTCCCCCATTTCATGGTAATTCAAATTTTTCACAAGTGACAACAAGGGAGTCCCCTTCTTTCCTTCTGAGTTTATAAACAAATATAAACTTGTTTATAAAGTAAGCAAGCTAGAGGTCTTGAGTTTAATCTTCAAAAAATCCATTGTGACCCCTGAGAACTAGTACATCAAAATGTCCTATTATGCTATGATATTAGTAATATTAAGAGTGTATGCATAAAGTTAGAAGACATTTCTGGGTATGCAAGTTAATAAAAAAAGATAATATGGCATTGGCAACCTAGAAAAGAAGGTTTCTAGGTTGCCAATATAATAGAATCAACAATAGAAGATATATGCTTTTAAAATATGTTGAAGTAGACAGATCCAAACCTAACAGTCAAGAAATATTTCTTAATTATCTTACTCTTCTTTTTTTTTAATGGGTTTGCTCTGGTAATAAGAGGTAAATTCATGGAGAAATATAGGAAGGTTCTAAGTAAAAGGTCACATCATCCAGATCACCACATATTATATAAAGAACCTACAATAATTTCTAAGTAATTGCAAATGATGTCAATATCGCTTTTCAAAAATATTTTTCCCAGTATGGGGGAATTTTTTTTAAGCATTTGTTGATTTCAGTTCAACGAATATGAGATTATTTGATTCATTAGATCCATTTATTTTTTTAGGGCATGTACATATTACTGGCTTAAAATGGTTAATAGTCACTCTGGCATAGAAAAATCTGCAGGTTGTCTTGCTGTGCATGAGGCTAAGGAATTTTGACACACGNNNATTCTGTGAGATAGATTAGGGATCTATTTGGGAGATAATGACTGATCCCAAACCACCCACTTAGCCTCCATGACTGGAGCCTGATTTGAATGACACACCTGACTTTGAATTTCCTCAGTGTCTTGTCCACTGAACCCCCTCAAATGATTATTTTGCATTATCAAATAAAATAATATGTAACAATGTGAATTCTTTGGAGGTTTCTTACACTAAGCTGAATGCTACTGCAACATTTTTGTACCATGCAGAATAGCAAAAACGTTTACTCCACTTGGGTGAGTCTTTTTTATTTTTAGACAACAAACAAAGAGCAGAACAGGCATCTGAACTACAAGAGGGTATGTTGCAAGGAGATAGGTTTGGGATGCCCAAACACATAGCTAGTAAGCAGAAGATTGACTAAATTCCTATTTCATAAGTTTTAAGCTGGCAAAGCACAAAGGTTTAACATTCAGCATGATTCATTTCCAGGTTTAATCACATATTCATTACTTTAAAAGACAAATAGATCGCCAAACTTGCATTTGGAAATGGAAACAAAAACAAGGTTAACAACTTCTAAAAAAGGGACAAATGTTTGTAAAGATGGACTTATCTCTAGCAACAATACCCAGATGAGTATTGTGCTCATGTGTGTGTTCTTTGGGTCAAAAGATAAATTTAGAACAGTTGTGAAAACTTTATTTTGTTTCCCGCTTCCTACAATAATATGTTTATTTCTTGCTATGCTCCAGGATTATCAGGTTAAGATTTTAGAAAGAAAAGAGCAAATTTATACCATGTGACTGTAGTTATCTGTATCCCTCTCTGCTTTCCCAATGACTGCAAAAGTTAGATGCAGAATTGAAGAAATGTGTTTAAACAGAAATAACAAAAAAGGGTAGTTAGTTGCATACAGGATTTCTTGCTGCCTTACCAAGGTAGCAATTACAAAATCAGAACTTTTTAGAGATCCGAGAGCTGTTTCCAACTTTTGAGGCTTGTAGCCATAGTAAAAATAATAATGAAAAAAACAATAACACATGAACAGAAGTATGAGGCATCCAAAGAAAGAAGGAAAGGGTCTATGAAAATATTGTTTAAATAACAAAATAACAATTGAAACACGAGAAGCTGCAGGAGCTTAAAGGATGGAATAAAGGCTTAAAAATGGGGTCAGGTGAGTGCCATGTTTGGAGCAGGACCAAGAAAGAGTGAGCCAAACAATGACTCATCAGCCTTTTGTCACCTTACTCACCCAAAACAGAGACAATCTCAGTATACACCAACTGTAAATTCAGCCCTTACTTTGGTGCAGCACTTACAACAAATTCAAACTTCCCAAGATAGCTTTAAAGCATGGCACATTGATGAGCAGGTTGAAAGCCTCTTCAGGAATGGTGCCATGCTTTAAAACTGTTAGAGCAGCTTTTCTCTACCTCTGCTTTTGAAAAAAGCAAAACAAATTCCTATGTCCAATTGCATAGCCTTGGAGATGAAAATGTCTAATTTTTGGACCATGAAGACCATTCAGTATGCCTGCTTAAAGAAAAGTAAGTAAGTACTTTTGTTTCCACATGGGAAACTGCTTCTGAGCTTCGTGCTTGATGTGGAAAAGAATGAAACTTTGATTTTGGGTTTTACAGATTAAATTGATAGCTCTTTATAGAAATGACTGGCTCATACTATTATGGTAAAACAAAAAGTTGTGATTTGTTGTTAATGACTTAATCTACTGTAACAGAGAGAGTTGGAAGTCAGTGTTTCTATTTCTTTTTTTCCCCCCTTTCCTTCCTCATTTTTCTTTCCCCTTTTCCCTTCCCCCTCACTTTCTTCTTGTTTGCTTTTGTATTTTGTATTTTATAATACCTTGTAACTTAATAAAAAACTATTGAATTAAGAGCATTCAGTATGCCATCTTGTACTTAATAAAATACTGATGTTTTTGTATGCGTTATTTCTGTTGAAAATTTAGATTTTCTGTTCTGACTATGGAAAATTTCTTGTATCTAACTAGGAGTATTATTTCACCAGTATTGATTTTTGCTCTGTTGTTTTCTGTGCATAAGATCCATCTTTAATGACATCTTGGAAAGAAGACAATTATTTCTATGATAATGGATATGGTGGCACAGTAGGTAACTACCTTAAGAACCTCATATATTTTTAAGCAACTCTGGAAATTACTTTGAAAAAAATATTTTCTTATATTAAATTTTTTCTTCCTAAATCCTCAGAACTAGTGGACAGCAAAGCCTACTGTCGAGCACAGATTTCTGTCAGTGCTAGTGGTCACCCACCTATAGGTAAGTAGGTCTAACATTTTATAAACTAGGCCTGATATCAACATTTGGTTAAGTCAAATATCTAAACCATATTCTATGTTGCTATACACTTTGGGTGGTCTCATTACTATAGATGTGCAGAAACATACAGATTTTGTTTGTATAGATACACGTGATTGGACATGCTTAGAAAGTGCTTTGGTGCTTATTGAACCACATCATGTCTGTGCTAGCCATTACCACAAGAACTCAAGGCTGAAAAATGATGCAGTTGCTTTAATTAGTAGCTCAGAAATGCTGCATTTGTGCAAATCCTGAAGTATATCATTGAAGTGTACTCTGTGTGCATATATATATATACACATATACATATACATATACATATACATACATACATACATACATATATTTATTTTGATCCAAAGAATAAAATCAGCTAAATAACAAAATTAGAACTTCCAGATCAATTCATCTTACCTTATTTACAGTGTTCTGTAGAGCTAAACACTTAGCTGTAAATTAGCAAGCATTGAAGAATTGGGAGAGAAGAATTAAAGTTTTTGTGTAAATAATGTAAATGACATTATTTACACAAAACATTAATATTACATTAATGTAGTATTAATATACACAATTACATTAATATTCTTTGTTAGGTTGACATTGGTTGATATTGCATTTCTTTCTTTCCCTCTGATACAAAGAAACACAAATAATTTGCAAGAAATTCATGCTGCTGGCACATAGGACACTGAAGCTGTTCTTGTGGCTACTCTGCAGCATTGGCTACTTGTCTTCAGTCTGCAAAGATATTAATTAACCACCACATGCTTTGGCTGAGACCTGTGGTGCTCAGCTGAGACACAATAGAGCTGAGACAGGTGGTGAATTGATCTCCATGAATAACACTCGTCTTTGCATAACACAATGAACCACAAGCCTGCCCATTACTGCCGGGTAAACTCTGAAAATTGTGTTTCTTAAAATAATCAGGACATGCAAATACTATTTGAGCAGAAGGTAGAAAATGTCAGTTTAAGCAGCTTTCTCCCTGCTGTCTTGCTTCTCATTCTTGTAAAGCAGCTGCTACCTTTTCAAACAGGTAGCACTGTAGCGAAATTTGATCATGGTCCCCTGGTGTGATCTATTTATCCTCCAGCTGCTGATCCTACTGGATGGGGAGCATGGCAAGGTCACAGCATGTCCTAATTTGTGTATTCTGCAAAAAGAAGCTGGGTGCTTCTGAATCATATGCAAATTCTGTATGCTTTTCTTTTGCTTGAGTTTTGCAAGATACCTTTGTTGAAACTTCTTTTCCCCATTTGTCAAGGCACGGCCTTCAAAAACTCATGCTTGAAACTTTTCTCCCTGTAAAATGATCAGCTTTTGTTTTGCAGCTGTGAAAGAATTAGTTAACTCTGCGGTATGTGAGAAGCCATGCACGCCTCTATTGACACTATGGTGCGATGAGAAGAGGAAAACAAGCATTACCCAAGAGACAGGGAAATGATAAGAAATAACTTTCTTTTTGAGGGAGAGAGCTGTTGAGCTGTACTTGATCGTACCACACCATGCTGCTGATATCTTATGCTGCTCTTCTTACAAAAGCTACTTTGCTTTTGTTTTATCCTCCCTCTGAAAACAGCCTAAGAGAAATTCCCCATGCCAGTTTCATTGGAGCAGCAAAAGAAGCTTGGCCATAGATTGAATGAGAGGGACAAATTGTGGTCTGAATAACCTTTTTCTGGTTGCTGACATTTTTTACCTTCAACTTTGCTTTCTTTCAATCATTTTGATGGTATTTCTTTGCCGATAAGCTATTCTGCTGTGAGATCAGTCACAACAATACAATATTGCACATCTGCAAGAATACAGGTTGTAAGAAAGCACCAGTAAGGATGTCCTTCCCTTATTCTTTAAAATAAGATGTTACATCAGGCTATGTGATTATATTAATTTATTTATGTGCTTGCCTGCTTGCTTGTATGTTGCTTCTAATGTAATTTTTTTTAGGATTCTCACACTCAGAGCAAATTTCACAAAGGTTTTTGGTTTAATGGTAGGGCTTGCTTTTGCTGCAGTGGGAATAGCAATGGTACAACAAAGTCAAGGTCAGTGTGGATTTTAAAAACCATTATGTTAGACATACTGAGAATATAGAATAGATGCAAACCCAGGTTATGCCCAAAAATATCTGTGTAGCTCTCAGCCCAAGAAGCATATTACAGATAATAAATAATAAGCAAGCACAAATGGCTAACCTTGTGAGACATTAGAATTTTTTTCAAGGGGCATATAAAATATTTTTTTAAAAAAGAACTGATGACAGAGGAATATAACTGTCAATGGTTCTCTTATTTACAATTATTAGAAAAAATAAAGTACTAAAAATTATGGATTTAAATATTCTAAAACTGAGTTTGAATTCTATACAAATCATGAACATATAATTGCTAAAATGAATATACTTTTCGTGAAATTTGAAATGGAAGAATAAGTGAAAGGTTGTATGAAAAGTGGGTCAGAAATTTTGGTTATACTTTACAGAAAAAACAAGGGAAAATATAGCATTGAAAAGGTTGAAATGTATACTATGTTATAATCTTAAAGATTTTTCTTAATAAATTGATGTACCATTGGCATATGTCACCAGAAAAAAAGTCTAGAATATATAAAGGCACTTCAAATTTATGTTGGAAATGTAAAGAAAAAGAAGGGACATTTTATCATGTTTAGTGGACATTTAAAAAGCAAGAAAATTCTGTATCCAAGTACTGTACATGCACTGATTAAGAAGATCTTTAATATTAATATACAGTTGAAACCAGTGATTTTTCTTTTGGGACTGATGGACAGACAGCTGAAAAGAATCATGGAATAACTATAAAACTGTAGTGAGGTTATTGTGTGCATAAAGATGGAAAAAATAGCATTACCCACAATGACAGAATGGTTGGTGAAAATGATGGAACTTGCCGAGATGGCCAGATTAACCTTTTTGATCAGAGAAAAGATAATATTGCCGACTAGAAATCTCTCATAGATTTTGTGTGAACTAAAAAAAAAAAGAAGTTATTATTTATGGTTTTCATGATTAAACAAAATAGATTATAGAAAGAAGAGAGACAGTTTGGCCTAGTGGTTAAGACACCAGGCTAGAAAGTTCTAGTCCAGCAGGCTTTGGGCCACTCACTCTCTCTCAGTCCAAGGCACCTCACAGGGCTGATATTCTGTGGATAAAATCGGAGGAAGGTGTCTTGGATAGGTTTGTCACCTTGAGTTATTTCAATAAACAAACAAACAAACAAACATTGTAACCATAAAGTAAGAGGTAAACTTATAATTGTACTTATAAGTGATATAAAGAAAATCAGAAAATACTTGTCTGTATCTTTTTTCTTTCCTTTTCCTTTTTTCCTTTCCCCCCCTTTTTGCACTTCTCTGATTTCTTTCTTTCCTACTTTACATTGGTTTGTGCTAGTTTTTATGTCTTTTAATGAAATCTTTACTTTTATATATATACATTAATAAAAGAGGGTGGAAACAACAATCCTTAATTGGGCTTTGTTGCTTTCTCACAAAGTCAGCAGTTTGTATAAGACAATGGTGTTCTCATGTTGCCAGTGCAATGCAATTAGCTGAGGTTTTTGTTCTGGGGTTTTTTTTAAAGCTCTGAGCAAAATGACTTGCCATTTTCTTCTGTAATGGTAGTTTACATCCATTTTCCTGGTATGCTTATCAGCATCGGAACAAAATAATTCAGACAAGTTGGTACAGAAGCTGGAGCTGGTATTTACTGTAAGTCATTTGCACATGCAAATAGTTTATTTCCACTGAAAGGTGCAGTGGCAGTTTATGCATGAATGTAGGTGGAAGAATGCATGTGGGTTCTATGCCTTTTGATACTATATATAATGGCTGTGCTCTGATGCAGGTGTAACTTGAGTTCCTGGCAAATTTCTCTGGCTAATTTCTTTTACAGGGGGTTGGGTGATCACCTTAAACAGATATTCATTTTGGCAAATATGGCAAATAGAAATTATCTACTTCTCTATATACATGTTCTATTACTGGTATATGTTTATAACAAGTAAATTATCAACATAGTAAACTGATTATCATTTTGGCAAATATGGTAAATCAAAACCAACTACCAGCTTTAGATTAGTACGTAAACTATCAGGGTTCAGGAGCTACTCCTTACTATCACCTGAGAAAATACCTATCAATGGTGAGAGAAAACAGGCCTCTATAAATTTGTTGGTTTGAAGAATTTCCAATAATACTGGCTTTTGTTTCTCTGGATTTGACTTTTGTCATTACCTCAGAAACAGCTCTTTGCCAGGTCATTATATCTGTTGATGTTATACATTTCCTTGATATGAAAGAAATCAAAGATATAGGTAGTCCTTGTTTAGCAATCAGAACTGGGACCGACAACCTGGACATTAAACTTCTAATTGAAGCTCATGTTTTACTTCAGCTTTCCTTTGCTTAAATACTTACAAAGATCATAAATATGAGAATTGGTTGTCAAGTTATTTTTGATCACGGTTGTAGCTGCAAATGGTCACTAACTGAGGACTATGTATATATACTGTTATAACAAATAACAAAAGATAATACAAAGGTTTAAACTTTTGCTGAATTTCATTTTAATCTTGTCTGACGGAATATTTTGTCTCCATTTTTCATAATATGAGAGCTTAAGTAAAGCTGATTGGATTCCAGACTGACAAAATAAAATATTGTTTCACACAGTGATTGATAAACACAGTGTTAAATGTGCCTATTTAGAAATCATCCCCACTGATTTAAATGGGAATAAGGGCTGTAGCCTAATTTTATGAGTGAGCCCACATCTCAATAATATAGTACATATTATTCAAGAGGAAGTTTTTAATTATTTATAAAGAATATATAAATAGATGGCTTATGACTATTAGCAGTATGAGGACTTAAGATGACAGATGCAAAGAATATGCAATGAAAATGTTGAATCTATTCAGCAGATTGTTAGAAAACTTTGAATTATTTAGTAGATTGTGGAAATGTTGTTGAGATAATGTATCTCAATTTCAACAAAGTATATGTCAAAATAACCCATGATATTCTGTTTAGCAGTTTAGTTAAGTGTAGTCTAAATTGCATGACAATTACACAGATAAATAGCTGGCTCAAATGTTTTACTCAAAGAATATTCATCAACTATTTCTCATAAAACTTAACCATAGTGTTTGATGCTAAGCCCTGTACTTTTTAATTATTTAGATGAAGAGATAGGGGGACTGCTTGTCAAATATACCAATGACACAACATTGAATCATGATAGATTAAAAAATGTGCTGAAAATAACAAAATTAAATTAAACAGAGGCAAATGAAAAGTCTTTTATTTAGGAAACAGGAATCAAATGATAGTCTTTAGGTACCCAGCTACCTAATTTGAGAATAAGATTTGTGGAATAGTAATTGTTTACACATTATATGTGAAACTTGATATAGCTGCAAAGAAAGGAAATATAAATTTATATCAACAGAAGTATAGCTTTCTAAATTATAGGAAATAATAGTTCTAATTTATTCTGCACATAAATCCTTCCTAGAATATTATGTTGACTTTTAGACACCAACTTTAAGAAGGGTTCAAGTGAACTGGAATAAATTACAAAAAGGCAAAAACTTGGATATTTTTAGCTTTGGGAAGAGAACACTAAGAGTGACAACACTCTTCAAATACCTAACAAGATGTTACACAAAAGAAAATTAAGAATATAGGATATGAAATAATAGATTTAAGTTGCAGAAGGCACATTCTGATTGGATGCAAGAAGGGCTCAATTACCAAGAGTGGTCTCCCATTCATTACATATTGAATGTATTCAGGTGGATTTAGATTTAATTTGAATTCCTGCACGAAGCAGGAAATTGAACTCTATGTGTCCATGATTCTATGAAGTTTGGATGGGCTGTCATTGTGAAGAAAGGGTTTCATCATTTCCATGACATATATATTTTCAATGTTGGCTGCTCTGTGAAAGTTGTAATTTTTTTGAGGTAGGAGCAATTGACTTACTCCTAATTGCTTTGAAAACTTTTACTGAAATTAATGAAGACCATATTGTTTTATGTTGCTTCCAACTGACGCCTTGAAATATGGGACATATTTTAAAGAACATTTGTTGTATCATCATCTCTAGAACAGATTGAGATATGTACAGGCAAGAACTGATTTCCTTTTCTGTTGCAGAGGAGTCTTCGGAAGGGAAGAAAATTTCACAAGATCACCCTCCAAAACCACATAACAAGAAACACAGTAAGATATCTATTCTTGGATTTCAACCCTATGAGGGGGACATTAAAGACTTATGGAATGTATACTGAATGAAAAACTAAATTTTAATATCAGAGATATTAAATTTCAAATTAAATACATAGAATAAGAACATTAGTGAAATAGGTTTTGAGATAAATGAATACATTTGAGTTAACAATATGACCTTATTACATTAATTAAGGTTTAAGTTCAGCTAGGTGTGCAGGAGGATTAAAACCGACAAGGTGGGGATTGTACTGCTGAGTTCCAAACACTGCCTTTCATATGTGTGTTGTCATTATGGGGATGTACAATGGGGTGGGACTGCAATTGTGATATCAATTTCTGCTTTGGCCCTCCTTCCTCCCACAAATTCCAATTATTAACTCTAGTGTTTGGAACCATCCAAGAAAGTATAGGAAGGACTTTTTAAAAAGAAATATTAGGAATATCACCCTTTGTTTTTCAACACAAATGTTTCCTTTGAACATTATTTCATTATAGCTCCTCGAGGAACTCACTTGTGGGAGTTTATCAGAGACATTCTCCTTCATCCAGAGAAGAATCCTGGGTTGATAAAATGGGAGGATCGGTCAGAAGGCATCTTCCGATTCTTAAAATCAGAGGCAGTGGCTCAGCTATGGGGAAAGAAGAAGAACAACAGTAGCATGACTTATGAGAAACTCAGCCGTGCCATGAGGTAACAAAGGGGAACATTTTGCTTAAAAAAATAACTGCCTTTAATCTCAGTGGCAATAACAAGCAAAGAGCCAGAGTATGCTGAAATCTCAGGGGAGTTTTTAAAATGTAAAATAGTGTGAAGCACAAGCTATTTTCCTATGGCATAATTTCCTCCTGAATTTTTTTTTTCTGATCCAAAGATACTGGTTGAATTGATGTGGCAAGAGGGGAAATCTAAGATCCTTGCTCTGAGGGCTCCTCCCCCCCAACCTGGAAAATCACATTATATAGCTAGAAAGACTTCCGAATTGTCTTCACATGAACACAGAGATTTTGTCAGTTATGAGAAAGTGTTGACTCCTTGACTAAATAATGACTCACCATTTGTCTTTAAGTCCCACATGTACGGACTCTGCAAGTCCTCCTGAATCATCAGAAACATTCCCAGTTGCAATTTCTTCTCAATGTAATAATCTGCTTATCGTACTTCAGATATTAATCATACGATTTCCCCTTAATACAGGAATGGCAACAGCTTATTGGTCAGTTTCAGTTCCTGCCCAAAGTTCCTTAGATAAAGAGAAACTTGCATATCATATCATGTTCAAGGAATTTTGCATTCAATGGGTGTAATTTGTAACTGTAGGTTTTAGATACAGGTCTTCTATAGTTGTCTTTCAATCAATGGGATTTAAATATAGATAGATAGATAGATAGATAGATAGATAGATAGATAGATAGATAGATAGATAGATAGATAGATAGAT
>JANHFL010007068.1:23514-56526 GCA_032468155.1 Oxyrhabdium leporinum | reverse complement strand
AAAGAAAAGAAAAGAAAAGAAAAGAAAAGAAAAGAAAAGAAAAGAAAAGAAAAGAAAAGAAAAGAAAAAAGAAGTTTTTATTTTACTGACTTCCCATTTTATATATGTATAGTCCAGTCTCCATGGTGTGCTTTTCTCCTAAGCTAGAGTGCCCTCCAGTGGTAAGAAGGAAGTCTACATTCCAGATAGGAATGTTATTAACCAACTCTCATCTATCAGTCCAAAAAATATTGGTTTTAGCAATTATCATTTCCATGTTGCTTGAGTACAGCCGCTTAATAAAAATAATGCAGAGCAAGCAGACTTTGGCTCATGAAGATATTGCGTTAGAAAGGTATTTGCTAATGTCATTCCAGAAGATAGCTATTCAGGAGAGCAATCGATGGATTATTTTACCATCATTGCTATTCAATTGTTATTGTTGTTGTATTAATATTTTACAAAATTTAGCAATTATGTTTTTTTACTTATTGTAATTAATTTGTTTACTGTCCATGTTTTGATTACTTGTATCACAATTGCTTTAGTGCTCAGCTGGAAACTGCCATGGTCTTTGGATACAATTGACAGTATAAGTATATAATGAATGAATGAATGCATTTGCATGTGGTTGCTTGTCACCTTTGCTTTGAGATTGGAGAGGCTGGTTTCTCATCATAGCCATTCCTTCCAGCAACCTTCTGAAAGCTTAAGAAAGCGGTTTGTCTTTGGTGAGAGTGCTATAGAAGAAGTGCACTCTCCACTGGAAAAAGAGACTGAATAGATTGAATTATGGTAGGAGGAGCATTGCTCACACACTTTAGCCCAGTTTATATTCTTGCCCCAAATCTATGCAGCTGTACTTATATATGTTAGGCACAAGTAACTAGAACTGCTTCATGGAAAGCCTCAGACTGAAACTTTATTGTTTATCACCTACATTACAAGACTCTTACCAGATTCCTTGCCTTCCCCTGAGAATGACTAGATAAGGCTTCATGGAACTTGGGGAAGCTCATATCTGATAGCCAGAGTACCACATTTTGGTTTCATTGTTGTTGAATACCTACAAAACTCATGAACTTTGTATATCACCCAAGTCTCTCTGTGAACCAGTAGTCTCTAAATCTGATAAGTAAATAATTAAATCTAATCATTTGAACCCTAGTAGGATTTATCACCTCAGAAGAGGCAACTATGCCTAAAAAATACCGTACCATGTTTTGTTGAGCGTCATCTTCTCATAAGAGGACATAATTTCTATGAGTGTTACTTAACTTCAGATTTCTTTTAATAGAAAGAACATTTAAAAAATGGTTAAATTTCAGTGTGTGGTACAGGAAAGTGTGGATACATGAAGTGATAAGTTAGTCCCAAGAATAGGAGAGATCAGTTTCTCTGTGTTAGGGGAACCCATCAGGCATACTCCTGGAGATGGACAAGAAATTGCTTTGTCCTGGAACGATAGCATCCTCTCTTCAGCTGCAAAGAACAGAGTACAGCAGGAGTACCTCCTTCTTGCTGCTAGTTCCACTTTAGATTAGAAGACTTGTTCCGCTCCCTTGGCCAAGTTCATCAGGATTTGCAGAGAGAGACTGAACCAGTGCTGCTCTTTGTCTCTGTCCTTCTCCCATGCCCTTTTCATGCCCTAATAGTTGCAGGACCAAGGAGACATGAACAATGCCGTCTTCTTACCCTCCTTATTGTCCCCCCCCCTCTCTACCTGGGGAAGTGGAGGGTGTCCACTAAAGGGGAGTACAAAGGGAAGGCATAGCAAACAAATGAGGTTGTCTGCTCCCACCACCATAACTCCAAATTGACCAGTCCCAGCCTGAGTTGTAAGAAAATAAGGTAGGGTTAGAAATGTGGCCTGCCCAGACCAGTATTGTAGTCATGCCTTTCTCATCGCCTAAGGGGTGATACATAAGATTTGACAAAATTCAGCAAGTTGCTGCCTTACGTTTAACCATTGCTTTTCAGAGTATGAGTCTATGAACCTCAGGTTGTACAGATTGCCTGGAGGCCTTCGTGCAACCTGTCACTTTGAGTCTGGTTCAGTGTAATGTAGAAACTTACTTTGTTGCATAAGCTCTTTGATTTTGACTTGCTTTGGTCTTAAGCTTTAACTCCAACTAGACCATTATTTTGGCTCCGGCTCCTTCCTGCATTTCATTTTCTGGCATGCCACCCTATTTATGCTTGGCACAGCTTCTGGTTTCCTGCTCTTTCATAATGCAGCTCTGGCAGCTGAAAGCGCACTGGCATTATGTGGGTTGAGTGAGTGGATGAATGTCATTATGACTTTTCTCATATCCGTTTTTCTCTTTTCTTTAACTAGTAGAAGAAACAATGTAAATAAGCCTAATCACTGGATGGGTAATCCTGTTCACCTTGGGCCCACCTCTATTTTCTTGTTTTATGGAACAAGAATGCTGTTATATCATTAAAAAAAGTATAACTTTCATAACAATTAATTAGGACAGCTGAATTTGCCATGTTCTCAGTGCTGATATTCAATTATCTGTTCCAGAAACATTCATTTAGTATAAATCAGCATTTACATTTTGGATGGTTTTTCAGTGTTTGGAGATGGGATTTGGAGATGGAATGTGAAACATTTAGACTTTTTGCCTTTATTCTTTAAAACATTTTTTTTAAATGGGGGAGGAAAACAATTAAAATAAATGTTCCCATGCCTTCCAATGATGTAACTCCATTACACAGTGACCTCCTGTAGCTTTGCAGAAGGACAAGAGGCCGACCTGCATCTTTTAGCCACAAATATTGCTTACCCCAATCTGAATTTCTCCTAAGACTTTTGTTTGAAATTCAGAGATCTAAGACAAAAGACGCCAAAAAACCTAAATTGTCTGCTAGCTCAGATTAGTGGTTTATTTAGTACAGTATTTCATTCACAGATGAATGAAATGTTTTAGGAAGTCTATTATTACAATTAGAGATGGCATCTACCTTACAGTTTATAAACTTATATCAAAAAATAGTTTGTGTTTTCTCTCAGATTCATCAGGACAGGATTCAGCAGTTCATCTGCATCTAAAAAACAAGGATCATTCTTTTGAAGACAGCAAAGTTCACACTTTGGACAGAACGATAGAATTGGTTTGAATGAGGAGTCAAAGAGGTCATATGTGTGAAAATTGAACAGCCCTCCTTCAGTTGGGGGGGAGGATTTGTATAAAAACACCACCTACTTCCTCTTTACAATTTTCAGCAGTACCAAGAAGATTTCAAACTCATTTGTGCTCTGATTCTGGTAACTCCAAGGATACAGACAAACTCCCCAAGTGGCTCTCAGAGAGCTAACAACTGACCCTCAAAGTGCTAACAACCAGATGACTGCAAAGAATATAAATCCTTCTGTTGTCTCCAGTCAATTAGAACTAGAGAATCTTCTTGAATGAGAAGTGACATTTTTCAAAAGGAAAAAAACAAGAAAGTCAAATTGGGGCAACCATGACCTGGATGATTGACAATTTCCATAGACTTTCTCTCTGAACTGGATCATCATTGGTCTGGAGTCTAAGGTTCCTTTTACTCCTGTAAACACATTGTAGTTTGAAATACCACCTCTTTTACAGGCAACTGAATTGAAGGGGATGAGCATTTTTAATAGGAAAAAAATATACCAAATCTACTTGGCAGCGGTAAATGGAAATATGACTGGCTCTAAATTAGCTTTACACCTTTTATCGGACTTAAACACTATGGAAATACTTTTAAACTTCAACTACAACTATATCACAGTTCAAACAATCTGAAACACAGTTCCATAAATCACTTTGTTCCAACAGTCCATAAAGCACATGAATAAATTAAAAAAAAAACTTGTTCTCATTGATAGTGGGGTTTCTGAGATCTGAGCTGGTGAGTAAATCCAGCTGACTGATTGAAATTATTCCCTACTATGGCAAGTCCCTGGAGAACTATCACTATTAAATTGCAGCATTTTCAAGGCCATCCTAATGTGAGGTAGCATTAACCATATCATTATTCCTTGAATGCTAAAGGCTTTTATTTTTTCTCTTCAAAAACAACTGACAACAGGAAGGCGATATAAAGACTCTCCTGGGGCTAGTGTGGATTTAATCTATTACCCCGTGCTATGATCCAGTTTGGGGATCAGCCATGTAGTCTTACAAATTGCATTGTAAAAATAGGTCTTCTGTGAAGCAGGGGATTTTTTTTCCTTCCAATGAAAATTGCAGGGAGGGAGAGTTAGTGACAATGATAGACACAGTATTACAACTTGTTTATTTTCATTGCCAGGTCCCAGTCTGTGCCCCCAATTCCTACATGTTGTGCTGAATACTTGTGGAAAAATGAAGAAGCTTTCACTAATGTAATTAATATCCCAGGCTTGTTCTTTCCTTTCTTTTCCTTTTCATTTCACTGATCCTTTTCCTGAAAAACAGGTTCCAGGTTTGTTGGAATTTGGAATTAAAGGAACAACCAGGGATTAATGAAATATTGAGACTCTTGGCTTGGTTTGAACTTTCTTAAATAAACTGCTTTAAAAGAGTTTAGTGAAGTAAATCAAATCAAAACAAAATTGAATTTTATTTTAAGGGACTTCCTAGTGGTAACCTTACCATAATGACTTTGGGGAGAAGTTAAAAGTGAGGAAAGTTTTTAAACTAAGTTGTGAACAAGAAGATTTCCCAGAATATTTTTTTTAATTTAGTAGACATTTGAATTCAGCAGTCTGCAATCTGCTTCATTATCATTTACTCCTAACTTAGTAACACTTTACACTTACTTATTATAGCTTCTGTAACAATCAAGACTGCCCTATTAAAGTGCATGTGCAACATATAGCAATGACAGGTATTTTAATGGCAATATTCCCCCTTTATATTATAGGCTTAAATTACAGGGTCTTCTGATATATTAGTTTAGAAAAGTCAGAAGGGCTACTGATTTTACTGAGAAGTAGTAGTGAGGAATAAAGGCTTAATTAATGTCTTTCTCCTGTACTATTTCTGATTAAAATCCACGGCATGTACACAAACTCAGAGCTAATACTAATTCAGTTTGAGAAATGTATTTTTTTAATACTCTTTGTATAAGACACAAGTTAGAAGAAAGGTAGAAAAATTAAGTTATATGTTTCATCCAACAATGTGGCTAAAATTGTGAATTATTGAGCTTTGAAATCTGCCCAGTACTCACCCCTAGAGGGCAATGTTTGATCACACATTAGGAAAAAATAACGAAAATTTAAATAATAAATATTATATTTCTTCATGTTAGTTCTCAGATATAGGAATGTTATGCGTAGTAGGAAGAGTGACTAATATCCTTTTGCCCTCAGCTGCACTTAAATGACAGCCAGTGAAGTTGTTTAAAAAAGGTTATATTTGTTGTAAAGTCCTTCTCTTATCATTAATGTGAAGTATGACTGCACAGAGAACATCTGTTTTAAAATGTGTATACTGATTTCTGTTGAAGAAAAATTCCCTCCTTCCTTCAGAGTTGACCAAGGAATAATAATGCAAAGTATAATGTAAAGCTAAGTGCATCGATGAATCTGGATTTAGTCATGCTTAAAAATGACTCACTGAAGTTAGTACAACCTGAGTGATGATTAATTAAAGTTTGACTGATTTCAATGGAACTTAAGTTCTATTGACCTGAGGATTCTTTAGTTCATAGGCTAATGACATGTTAATTCCTCTTTGTCTAACAAGTTTTTTCCTGCCTCTTCCTCCAAACTTCTGTTCATGCTCTAGGTTACCAAATGATGGAGGTAGACAGAGTTTCCAAAAAATTATCATTTGTCATCATCCAGTAAATCAGTGGATAAATTGCATGTGGGAAGAATCCAATCCTTTTTGCCAGATTCAAGTCTCAAAACTATGACCACTTAAATGTATTTATGATTCATACATTATATTAAATTATAATATCATTTGTTTGGTTCTAGCTTAGCATGATGTAGGTATCCAGACATTAAAGGTTATAATTTGGATTATGGTTTGGCATGATTTATTAAATTACACTAGGTCTGGCTATAATCCCAATTTTTTATTAGAATTTGGTTGTGTGAAATATTATCTCTGAATCTTTTTAATGTACATTTCATTCACTATCATGTAACTATTTGTCAATGATAAACCTTCCTTTCTTCTGAAATTAAAGCTGTGCATTTTAAAAATGAATATAATCTCCACACTGGATCTAAGATAATATGCCATTGTACATAGCCATATTGCTAATTTTTCCATCTTTTCTCATTATTGGTGGTATCTTTTTTAGCTTGAATGGCATGGATTTGACAGGATAGAATATTGTGTATTTGTTCATATGTGTATGTTTGGCTACCTAGTTTCCTTGCAATTTATGCAATGAAAAAAGATTCTGTGTTTGGTTCCTTGATCCTTTTGTTTTTAGACTGGAATTTGATTTCAGCACCATGGGTTGCCTTTCAGAGTCCAGAAATTTGCATTGGTAGAAATGTGTGCCATAGTTTGTTTTTGTTTTGTTTTTTTGGGGGTGGGCTTTACTAGAATCCTAGCAAGCAAGGAAAAGGAATATGTATCAAATGTTTTTTTTGACTATTCCAAAGCAACCTTCAAAAGCAGACCCACCTATTAAAGGGCTTGGAGTATGTTAAGGACAAGTGTAAAATGCCACTTTTATTATTGTTACAGAAACACCCACCAAGAAGTGCATGCTACTGCTAAGTCATCACTCTGTAAGAGCTTGCTTAGCTGTGATCTCATGAAAGGAGCCTCCTGCTTCCCTCCCCTTTAATCTTGGTTTATTGTTAGCATTAATCCCTGTAGACCTGTAGGAGCTGAACAGGCAAGTCAGAGAACAGAAGTTGCTTCATTTTGGTCTGAGGGTAAGTCGATCATATTTCCTTGACAACCATTTATGTTCTGTGTCTGTTTTGTCAAAACTATGATGTGCATTCTGTTCAGTCTGTTTCAGAGCATGTTTGCTGTTTTCATCATTAACAGACTGCTTTACTGATTCTGTATCCCAGCATAATACTTTTCCCTTGTCCTTTTGCTTACGATTGAATAAACTGTGGAACGAGATGAATCACAGGGCTAATAAATCTTTGCAAATGCTTGCAACAATTTGAACATTAATACCAGAAGTAATTTTGAGTTCATTTTTCAATGACCTCTAGCAAAATGTCTTCCTTTGGCATCAATAATGTGGTCTCTTGTTGTTTACTATATGGATTAAGTTTTCTTTTTAGCATGTAATCGGTTGGATATCTACTGGAGACTGCCATTTTCTTAGTAATTAGGATGATGGAACAAAGGGCTGTGTTAATGATGCATTGAATTTTAGATGAATTATTATGTTTTATAATCCAAATGATTTGCTTTGCCTCCACTCTTTTGGGTAATATATTAAGAGTCACAAAAAGGGGAGGAGAAATCACATAAGCTTTATTTTGTTTTTCTTTCCATTTCAACTTTGACTGAGTTAATTTCTATGTTTCTGTAGTTTTATTAATATATCCTTTCAGCAGCATATGCTTCACTACTTGTGCTATAGGATATGAATGCTGAACAATTTTTATCAGTGAAATATTTATCCATGTTATTAGATTGTATTGCATGACACATTATTCTCTGTATCAAACTGAATAAAGCAAGTCCTATTATACTACTTTGGCTGGGAGAGGTAGAAGTGGGGAGTTAAGCTTCTGTCATCCGTTGATGCAAAATATATGTATCCAAACTGAGACTCAGAGGGAACAGTTTGAATTCCTATGTAGTCTTGAGAAATAGTAAAATACATTAATGGATTGTCACAAAGGTAATTTTTCAAAAGGTAACTGGACTTTCTTTGTTTTTTTACTTGAAAATGTTTTGCTTTGCATCCAAAAAGCTTCTTTGGTTCTGAAGAAGCTTCTTGGATGAGAAGTGAAACTTCTTCAAAGAAAAAACAAAGTCCAGTTGTCTTTTGAAAAGCACCTTTGGGACAACCATGACATGGATGACTGAGAATCTCCATAAACACATTAATGTATTGTGAGATTTTTTACCTTTATATAAGGCTCTAAGGATCATTTGTTTTAGAACAAAGTTTGATAGACTCTTTGTACCACTTCATGGGCATTTGATTTATTAGGGCTACGAAGGTACACAATTAATTGTCTATTCTTAGACTGACACATAGGCAGGAATATTTTGCAAGTCATTTATCTCTGTGTGTGTATATGTCTTAAGTCTTTTCTCTCTATAATTTAATAAACTTAAATTACATGCATATTATGAAATAAATAGCATACTTCATTTCCTGGTTGTATATTTTCCCTCAGTTTCTTTCCTGGCTGGGCCATCTCTTTATGAGGTATCAATATAGTTTCTTTTAGTGCAAATCAAGCAACAGTGAAATAGAAAAAAATGTGGATGGGTTCAATATATTATATTACATGCTTAAAATGTTTTCTTATTTTACTCAAAAAACGTAACACATTCAACAATGTAAATGAACATCATGTATATTTGCAAAATGGGTGACAGAAAACAAAAAGACAAAACGGAAACTCTGCTTTCTCCCAAATGCCTTCTTATATATTCTGTCACATGTTAATTCCACATGTTTAGGAATCATCAAGATTTCAATGTCAGATGGCGTACTGCTAAGAAGACCAGTAATTATATTTCCACACAATCTGCTTCATTCACAGCTTCCTTATTTCATGCCTGATGATTGCATTGGCTTCTTCGTTGCTCATCTTTTTTCCTGTTCATTTCAGAGGCTTAATCAAAGTAACTGTTGGAGCTTAGCCTCATTTAATACCCTGGTGATTAACAGGCCACATTCCAACTAGTCTAAGGCTACCATAACTGGACCACAAAAAGCCCATTAAATCTAAGCTTGTTCTGTTTCTCTTTGCTGCCACCTAATGGACATCTGGATTTCTTCAACCCAGATATAATACCTAGTCTGAGGGCAATTTGTTTTATGCTTGTTCTGTATATTGTGGACAGAATTTATCAGTACAAATGTATTTCTAAAATAAACTAATGAAAGAAACAGTTGTGAAACAGCTACATTCTAGAAGTTGCCAACTTTAACTGGGTTGGCATCTTTTTTTTCTGAAATGGGTTATTCATGAGCATAATGTCACATTTATCATAAGAATTAAGCCACCACATCAAATTATCCTAGATTTTCTAAGATGAACACTCACCAATAGCTAACTATGAAATAAGTCAGCTTATTATTTTTAAAAAATGGCATAAATTTGTATTTAGACTAAGATGTCAGGCTTTACTCATAGCTGTACTAGTTCTCATAGCTGTCAGAAAATGCTTTTATTGTTGATACAACTACCTTTAATGAACAGACATTAGTAAACAGACCACTGGAAAATTTACAACATCCCACATTTATTTCTCCTGCCATCACATTAAAAAAAAGAAGACTGGGAGCCATTTGTTTTTCAAAAGTAAGAACTGGTTGGCGCCTGTGTGTTGCTATTATAGCAGATTTGTCTCCTGGCTCTCATTTAACTCTTTTTTTTTTAATGGGAGTAAGTAAACAGGCGAAGAAGCCACAGTTTGGCACAGCTTCCCATTGCATTAAGTGTCTTTCAGATTAATGGCTCCAAATAAGTCAGGAAAGGGAAGCACTTCTGAAACTAGGGCTATCTCTAAGAGAAGAAGATAATGTCAGACAAGCTGCATTAATAAAATGCTAATATATCTAATTGATCTAGAATAATTATTTTAAACCCTTAGTTAAATTCAAATTTTATTAGTATATGCTATCGCCACAAAAATCAGAATGAAAATAGAAAAAATGATATAAAAGGCAAACACTTTAGGGACAATTTTATATTTCAATATCCCTTCATTTTTAAAATTAAAAAAAATATCTGTAAGGATAAAGTAGACTAGACAGAAAACTATACTCGCATAATTTCTTTCTTCCAGCTCTCTACCAACCACCTGACTTCTCTTCAAGATAGGGAGGATAATCAAGCTTAACAGATTTTACCCACCTTAGTACCTGCCTTCAGTTTCTTCAATCAGCTGCATCTTTTCCCAGTGTCAGCTGCAGCTGATCCTGAGAAAAGAAATATCTGTTCTAAAGAATTGCACAATTCCAATGCCATTTAAAGCATCTTTTTTGCCTGCACAGCCCTATAAACTAGTTTATCCTGGGTTTATAAGAGAACATCCTGGGATGAAACTAATGAAGTAATTGCTGCTACAGCCAATAATAGAACTTAAACTTGCTTTCAAGGCAAGTCCGATGGTCACAATGATAGCCAGAGATATTACCACAAGGTAGGGGCAAAATTGTTAATATGGAAGCCAAATTGGTGAAATCAAAGTTCTGCCTGTTTCTGTGTTTTTCAGTAGTGTGTGTATATATGTGTGCGTGGCACAGTAGCAGCTTTTGACATATTTATTTGCAGTAATGTGCCTAGGCCTCACAAAATCATATTGGCATTTATTTTGAAAGATAGATATTTTTTGACAAACCATGCCCACTATAAATTATTATTCATGATTTGTCTTTCTTGGAAGTCATTTTTGAGTGTGCCTGTTACATGATCCCAGAATTCCAAACATTTTCCTAGCTTCGAAAAGTTGAATCACAGTGAATTATGAGAGTATTATTATACTCTTATGCAGCTTTCTCCAATTTGCTAATTAAACTGATGTTATAGTTACCTTTCCCAAGTTATAGCCATGCAGGACACCAGGTTGAGGAACACTGCTCTGGTACAAAAACAAACAAACAAACAAACTTGCTGGTCCCAAAGGTGCTTTTTCAGGAAACAACTGGACTCAATAGTTTTTTTCTTTGAAGATGGTTCGCTTCTCATCCAAAAAGTTTCTTCAACTCTGACTGGATGGTGGGGAATGGAAGGATTTATATTCCTTGCAGACAGCTGGTCCTTTTAATTCTTTCAGAGAGTCCACAAGGCCACTTGGAGGTTTATTTGTGCCGTCAGGATCACCTGAGTAGTGCGAATGGGTGTGGAGCCTTCCTGGATGCAGGATGTTTTCTGCCCTGTGTTACTTCACTGTTGAAGACAGGTGCAGGCTGTTGAGGATGAATCTGTGTTGTCTGCATCTCAAACTGAAGTGCAAATGGTTCCTGGAATCTGCATTTTTTTCTGGAAATCCATTCATACTCCCACACCATTCAAAGTGTGTCCATCCCAAAGTGCATAGCTAAAAGTCTGTGGAGATTCTCAGTCAACCAGATCATGGTTGTCCCAAGAGTGCTTTTTTAGGAGACAACTGGACTTTCTCATTTTTTCTTTGAAGATGTTTCACTTCTCATCTAGGTTTATTCAGTTCTTCCATTTCCCACCATCCAGTCAGAGCTGAAAAAGCTTCTTGGATAAGAAGCAAAATGTCTTCAAAGAAAAACAAGAAAGTCCAGTTGCCTCCTGAAAAGCACCTTTGGGACAACCAGGACCTGGATGACTGAGAATCTCCATAAACAAACTTGGTACTTTCAAATATTGTCAATAAACCACTTACTTTTTTGCATTCTTAAGCTCTGCTAAATGTGTCTATATAGAGAAATATATAAAATATACAAAGAAAGGCAATTCTTATCAAGATTTGGAATCCAATAGCTGACTAGGGATCAAGCACAGTTTCAAACATATTGGCTTTTAAAGGGTTTATAGACTGAAAATGTCATTCTTTAACAGCTGAGTCCATTTTTCTTTTACCATGCTTGAATTAATCTTTAATGTCCAATTCTGGGGCACTCAAAAATTGTGTAACCCCGGTCATTATAGGTGGCAAATACTATTTCAGTGGGAAATGAAAGCCTTAACTACTTGCCACAAAAATGTATTTTTTTCTTCCTCTTTTTTTTCCTGTGCAGTACTGATTCCCTCTGTTCAAAATGTTCCCCCTTTTAAGAAAAGATTCCATTGGCAAATGCAGTCATGTGTATAAAGACTTTTGCTATTCCTGAAAAAGGAGAAAGTGAAGGACGAGTGATGGTGTTTCAAACTTCGAGCAATATTGGGCTTTGCACCCATCCATCTTCCAATTTAGTGTGTTTGCTCACAACAGGACATTTCCAGGGTTTCCATTTAGAAGTGCTTTCAGAACTCTGTTTAATTGCAGAAATTATTGTTAAGTATAGCTGAAAAAAACTCCTGATATGTTTGCATTTTGTTCCATAAAGGGCTTCAACCTGTGTAAGTCAAATGTAGCCATGGTGATAAATAGAGTTACTGAGAAGATCTGAATTCAGTCTGGAAGTAAGAGCTCCCTGGAAAATCTATAGCTAATGTAGTGGGACAATATAATGTAAAAATAAATAAAATATAATATTTCTCTGGACTGTTTTGCAGACGAAAAGGATTAAAATTATTCAACATCTTGATATGCCTGGGCTTGAGAAAACATACAGCATCTGTTGTTTTCATTCAATTTTTATTTAATTCTCAGATCAAGGCAGAACACCTTTGTAAACTTCTTCAACACATTTATACTCTGTTAATAAGGCACGGGTAGCAAATAATAGAGTGCAGCCTTGTTCTTTCCTATCCATATTTCTGCTAGTCTATTCATTAATTTGTTTAATATTGATTTCCACAAAATGCCAGTTTCCAAGCATACACAAACAGTACAGCTTTGTGTAGCCTTTCCTTCTATAGATATGTGTCAATTTTTTGAAGATCCTTAACGCTGCAATCTTATGCTTTACAGTTTGGAAGTAAGCTCCTAATAAATGCAGAAAATCAGGCTCTGATCCCTACAACTTACCTGCCAGTCTGCTGATCAGTGAAGCAGCATAAACTTTGCCCGCTGGTTGGTGCCAGGCTTCTTTGGACTTTTCCTGTCAAAGGATGCATCAAGCAATCTCACCCTTGACTGTTCACATTTAAATACTATTCTACTGATATTTAATGAAGCCGGCAATGGTTTTGCAAAAACAACCTATGAGATTCATTCTCCATTCTTAAAAAGCACCCATTTTTAAAAACAACTTGGATAGAAAAAATAACACTTTTATCAATCAAAATTCTTAATGTTACATTGCTGTTTAAGATGCATAGTAACATCCAAACCTAAGCATTGAAAATTCCCCATTATCCAATTCTTGCAAGCACTCCCCAAAAAACAAATGTTTAATGCTATGGATATAGCTTCCATTCAATTTGTATCAAAGTAACACTTGAGTTTATCTTTCTTTCAGATTAATCCAGCATTATGATTTATAAACTGATCAATTAAGTGGCTATAAAAATCAGAATCTGTGTAGCTTTATCTGCATTTTCTATTTGCTCTAGTGGAAATAGATGATGGCTCATTCTGGATTAAAAGTGCCATATACAAAAGAACAAAAGGCTATTCCACTTAGGATTTTTGTTTAGAAAAAGACACATGAAGATGCATTTTAATATATATATATAAATATATATAAATATAAATATATAAATATATAAATATATATATAAATATATTTATATATATATAAAAAAATAAAGATTTATTTTAAAAATAACTTCCTATGAAGAAGAACTTCCTTACAAACGATGTTACTTTGGGGGAAAGATCAAGCTTTCTTCTCATACCAATAGTCCTGATGCAAAGGAGCTTTACTACCCTCCTCTCCCATCACCATCATGCATTACAACTAGGAAAAGAAAAGAAATAGCACAAAATATGTTTTAATTATCATGTAGTTTTGCCCTAAGCCTATTTGAGTGTGTATATATAAAATCCTTTAATTTAATTACTGTTTGAAGAAAGGTTTATTCTGTGTTGTTATTGTCTGACTTTGCCCATTCTTTTCTCACAATGAATCTGGTCTGTACATTCTATTCAATTTGCAATTATATAGTCTGTTTCAGTATCAGTTATCTCTGAATTCTAATGGTAGACTATTAACTTAGATGAGCAATAAGATTACACAATCTTTAGAAGCAACTATAAACTACAATCATTACTATCTAATGAGTGTATTAGCATCTAATATACCAGAGTTTTACATTTGGTATAAAATGCGGGTCAATCCTAATAAAAATAGCAGCCTAATTATTATGGCACATTTTATTGCGATTAAAAGGAATAGAATTTAGATTTTCTATGTGATTTCCAAACTAGCTTTACTAAGTATGTTAATGCTGGTGCTAAGTACATTAGTCTAATGTATTTTATGATGATAGTCCTATACGCTTTGTCACAATGAATAACAAGAACCAGCCATCTAGAATGATAGCAGCAATTATTTCATCATCACCCTAAAATAATCCTTCTTTGAAATTTACAAATCAACATTGTATTTTCTAAAGCGTCTGAATCACCAGATCTAAATTTTCATAATCCAAAATACAGAATACTCCAGAGGAACTTTTCTGACTCTCAGTAAGCGTTAGAAGCCCAGATGACTTTTGACAAACTAAAGCTTCATAGTGCTGAAAACCCGCCTGGGACTTACAGCTGGGTTTTACAAGTATTAGGAAATGCAGCCCATTAACACAAGAGAGTAGTTCAGGCCTTAAAGAAGAATAGCATAGATTATGACAGTATCAGCACTGTTTTATCTCTACTCAGGTTTGTAGTTTACAGAAGAATTCCAGAGCATGGGTAGTAACCAAAGATCAAATTAAAAGGTAACCAGTGATAAACAATTATCACTGATTGTTACAATCAGTAGTACTATTACCACTGTAAACAATTACAGAGGCAGATTCTTTTCTGCTGGATTGCAGGTTGTGTTAAAATCTGCTAAAGATGCCAAAATCTGACGAAGAAAAATGTGAGAATTAACTAATTTGTTGTCATTAATAACTGTTTATAATAATGGTTCTTCAACCATTATTATAACCTTTCAGAAATTTCAGCTTTAACTCTGGAGAAGATGGGTTGCAAACAAGAGGATGATAGCACTTCCTGGAAGAAACCGACTGCCAACATCAGAAAAACATTCATTTTCATGGAAGTACTTGGATCGTAAGTGTTTGTTTTTCCTTTTTATTTTTATTATTCATACTATTTCATTTATAGCCATTCCAAAGCTCCAGGCTCCTTTCAGAAACAACTAAAAAGTGAAGAGTGAAAGAGCTTTGGACCCTTTGGGAAAGATTCTTCTTCACATAATGTTTTTTCTTCAACTCAGATACTTTACCTCACATGGTGTTCATACAGAGTAAGGAAAGCTATTTGAAGAATGTGAGTTAGTTTCACATGAAAAAATAGATGGGGACTATAAAAGAAGAATGAAGCTTTTCAGATCCTGCCCGTTTCCAGTTAGTGTTAGACACTATCAGCCTGGCCTGATATCAATTAAAATTGCATCCAGTCCAAAAGTGTAAGAAGGCAGAAATTTGGAGTAAGAAGGTCTACAATGCTTCATGCGACAATAAACAGCGCCCTGTCACCATTTCCTTCTCTAACTGCATTAGTCTCCATCAGAAAATGAAGTAGAGTCTTATCATACTTTAAAATGAACATATTTATCATTGCATAAGCATGGTGTACTTCTGAGGCATCTGATGAAATATATGGTGATCCAAGGTTATGCAAGAGTAAATGCATTAACCTTTAAAATGTCATAATATCTTTCTTTATTAATAGTTTTCTAGTACATTAGTATCCATGGTTATTAGGTTGCTTATTCTCATGCTTCCCTTAAGAATAACAATGTCAGCTCTTAAGCATGTGTAGCTGAGAGATTATTTTTTCTCCCCAGAACTGTTTTATTTCTGAAATTCCTCTTGCTTATCAAAACAATAAACAATCATCTTATGTATGCTTTCTTTTTAAAAATACTCCATTGGCTCTGCAGTTGTTCTCTTGATTATGATTACATAGTTGAACTGTCAAAAGATTCTCCTTCACACTTTGCATCCACTTTATTTCTCTCTTGACATTGAAGTGACTCCAATATTGTATCATAAATGTCATTTTTCTCCTCCCTGAAGCCAACAAGGGGTCTGAGCATCCTATCAATTAGCTTTTTCCACCAACTCTCATTTGATGATAATGGACTTTTAAAAGCATTCCATTCACTGTATGACTTAACATTTTCTTCAAAGTTTCATTTTATAAACGCTCCAAATATTTAAAGAATGACTCAAAATGCCTTTTAAAATGCTTTAACTCCACTGCAATTCTGCAGTTATTTACAATTCTAATCAGAACACATTTCTGAAATGTTGGGAATTGCCTTGGAAGAATGCAGTATGGTATATTGATTTGGGTGCTAGAACAGCACTAGGAAAACCCAGGTCTTAGTCTATCCTCAGCTATTAGAAGCTCCCTGAGTGACTGGATGAAAGTCATTTTCTCTCAGCCAACTTACCTCACTGGATTGTTCTTATGGAGGAAAGCAGGAGAAAGTAGGGGTATGCATAACACCTTTGGCTCCAGGATATTTGAAATGGATCCAAATAATACCTAAATTAAAATAAATATCAGGAACAATTGGGATTGTAATTTGAAAAGATGTCAACTACTTTATCTCTCTGATAATTTATATTCATTCTAAAATAGTCAAAACTAAATCAAAGATGGTTCATATTTTCAAATGATGCACTCAGAATTCATTTCCTTCTCTAATATGTAGATCTGAACAATGAGGGAGAAAGTCTAAGGATTAGTTATGGCAACTGGGAGTTCTCTCCACTATTTTGTGGTGTCCAGGTGCTGTGAGACTAGAAGCTTCACCATAATTAGAGAAGAAATACTAGGCACCATAGCCCATCTTTAGAGCTGGCTATTGGTATTGCAAGGTAGTGTAGAGGAATCACGTTGTCACATGTATTCCCAGTACAACTTTCATTTTTACCATTTCATGGCTCCTTTCCTTTCCACTCCATTCCTATTTTGACAGTGATAAGAACTGAACTAATAGTTTCCGAAGAGGTACCAGCTTTGATGGCACCATGGCTGATCCAGCCTTCAGTAGTATAGAGGGTTTTTTTAAGTCACTTCCCATAAACTAAACTCAAGCCAGATGTGAGTTATCAACAAACTATTGGCTAATCTGCATGAGGCGCTGCTACTACAATACAAATTTCTATTTGAGGTGCATTTGAGAATTTTCCCCTCAAGAGAACCAAATGGAGAATTCTTATTTCCCTAAGTCTAGATACAAAACACAGTATGAGAGAAGCCATTTAATGAAGTAGAAAATATATTGGTCCTACTTCCAAAACCTTAATTGGAACCTGTTCAAAACAGACTCTCATTATGTTTATTTTTTTTCAAGAACAGATCTTTTTAAATCTGAGAAACAATATTTTGAATAAAGATGCTTAAAGATCTAGTTGAATGTATATAAATCTTGCCCAAAATTAGTCGTCAGAGAGATCAAAAATAGTGGCATCTACAGTACTCCTGAGCTATAATATATTTGACTAAATTATGCCTTTATACTTCCAATTAGAGTGAGAAACAACACAACTGTAATTTTGCCATATTTATCACAAACTGGATACACAATCTGAAATACCTAGTTTCTTATTGCATGTTAGACTATGAAATTACAGAAAAGATTTTGGGTTAACTGTTCATTAATTTACAATTTAAATTTATACTGGATATCCCTATGGCTGTGTTCACATCATATATTGGACATTAGCCAATAACATTTTAGCCTGGCTTTCAGTGTGAATTCAGGCAAAGAGTCATGTGAATAGATTAATGCTTTACTTGCTTGTTTTATTTTTAGTCTATACTTAGTGGAAGACACCGCTACTGTGGCTAGCTTTGCTTTAATCCAGTGACTAATTCCTTGCATTAGCCGATCAAAACTACACCTTTGCAGCTTGAAAGGGAGACTGTGCATCAGAGTAGATAGAAAAAGAAGGATAAATAAACTAATACATAAATAAATAAATTGTGCACACAATGCTTTATTAAAATAACCTACAAGTTTGTATATGGCAAAGCCAGAAAAATCCCACAATTTAAACCTGCTATTTCATTTGGCAGACTGTCATGATTAATATAAATGAATCTGGAGTTGTCAAGGACATTGGAACATCAAACACTTAAGAAAACACGTCTGTTCTACTGTCATTCTGCTTCACTCATGCCTCCAAGTGCAAATGTTCTTAGTCTGTGATGTATTCATGGTGAGTCAGCCTTTTGGATTAGAACGCTTATCCAGAGCCAGTACCCTTTTATTTCATGTAAAAACAAAAAACAAAAAAACCCTACAGAAGCTTTTGTTTCCTTTGCACCAGCTTGTTGATTCAAGTGGTCTTAAATGTGGGCTGTAATTATCATAAACTGTTTAGGAATGAAACATGAAACAGATGTCAGTGCATCTGATCTGTGGGATGATGATTTCCTACTATCTTCAATTGTGAATATAGGGATTACTACAAATTTTTATTGACTCCCCAATTCAGTAGGAATTTTATAGAAAAAAGTATAACTGAAAAGTACAGGGAAATAAAAGAACTAAAAAATAAATAAAAGCAGAGAATTTAAAAAATGAAACAGTATTAATATGTTGGCAGTATTATGCTAAATATACATTGTTTTTTATTGATTACGTTGCATTCTGGCTTAGCTGATATATGAAACAGGTTTCTATGGCTCATTGAACAAATATTACTGAAATTATTGTGTAAATTGTTGTTGTTACCATCAATGTGTGAAATTAGGCATTTTATAGCATGCCCAGAAATCTGTAGAATGCTAAAAATGGGGTGTCAAAATATAAAACACTTAAGGTTACATGCATTTCCTAGGTATTCCAGGCAATGCCAAAAGGCAAACCACAAGGTATAAAATGTCATTCTAGCCTTTCTAGTTGTAACAAGAAAGACAATACTGGTCTTTTTCTCTCTTTTTTTTTTAATAAGAAAGTCGTGTACTTTACTTTTCATTTTTTTTCTTTCTTTTTCATATTTGTCTTTTCAATTAAAGGTTAGGGTTAGGGTTAGGGTTAGGTAACTCTAGCCCTTTTGATGACTCTTTTCATACTTTCATACTTTGCCTAAACAGTTCTTGTCATTCTGCATAATGCCTAGGTATTATATACAATGCCTAGGGATAGAATATAGCATATTAAAATAATACAGACATACTTTACCTAGAAATGTCCCACACTCTATAGATTTCCTAAGCATTCTATACAATGCCAACTTTTCACACATTGCCAGTAACATTCAGAAATCCAGCTACCAAATACTCCCGTATAATCAACAGAACTTAATTTAGAACTTCATGAATTTTAGTCTCATTTGAGTCTTCTCCAAGCATATATACAAGTATTGCTCTTGTATGTAAATGAGATGAATAAAGAATGTATGAGAGAAATTCAAAATATGTATTTACAATCAAGAAAAGCAGAAGCCATGGCCTCAATTTTTTAAAGTCTTTGCTTATTTAAACTAGTTTACTTCTAGATATTTATGCTTCAAGTGGATATGAACAAGAATCAGGTGAAATAAATATTAAATGAGATAGAGGAAAGGATAACAAATGGAATAATATCCTGATAAATCTGTTTACAGCTTATATGCAGTATCTCTAAGGACTTTGAATAAGGTCTACAAATGGAACATAGCTTGCTATTAACATAAAATAAATATGCCTTGGAGAAACTGTTGCTTCCCACTCCCCTAGAAAATAGCATAAATGCATTTGTAACATTCTATAATGTTTATTGCCTCCAGTTGAAAAAACCTGTGATAGAACTTGCTCAGGATTGCTAAACTTTGTCATCAATCCCCATTGTACTACCTCTGAAGTTCAACTTCTCAGATGCTGAGAATAAATTTTCAGTGACCTGATAAAGCAGACAACTACATTTAAGTGAGCTCTGTGCACAGTGCAGTCTCCACAAAGCACTGATTCACAACGTAAAAGAGGACAATTGATCTTCAAGTATCAACTCTTCATTCTTTTAGGTGTAATAAAAGTATGTACAATAAATCTTATTTTCCACTGTTCTTTGCTCTTCATACATTTGCTATCCATTATGTAGGTTAATTACTGTTCCCTCATTTTGTTCTTTCCTCCAACCACATTTTTAGTCTTCTTCTCTGATTTTCAATCTATTTCTATTTAGTTCTCCTGATATTAACATGCTAACTATATGTATTGACCTGGATCTGTTTACCTAAGGTAGGACAACACAAACAAAAAAATCTATTCTGGATAGATTAGGTGGCCATTTTCTATTCATTACCTTTTCCTTTACCTTTGTGTCTGTCTGAGTCTACTAACCATACAATATAAAACAATTTGCTGTTTATAAACCATAGTCACTACTTCTTAATCCTGGAAATTGTGTTTACATTTAAATCTATAATTCATACTAGACAGCCCGTGCTTCACTGAGATTATTTCAGAGATATTTCCTTAAGAAACTGGCTCAGAATATCAGAAATCTTCCTTCCTTTCTCCCTTGCTTCCTTTATTCCTTCCTTCTTCCCTGTTCTTTCCTTTCTCCCTCCTCCCTTCCTTTCCTCCTTCCTTTCCTCTGCATCTCCCACCCCCTCTCTTCCTCTCCTTCATTCTGACCTTATGTTATTTTCTTTCTCCCTTCCTCCTTCCACAGTTCAAGAAAGTGCATGGGACTGCATAATATATGTCTTTTGGCTTGGATAAAGTGTAGGGAACATGGGTTGTGGGAATGGGAAGTGACCAGCAGAGGCCAGGAAGGGTGTATGGTGGTTCATTCCTCCCTGTTCCTTCCCTCCCTCCCTCCCTTCATTTTTCTCCACCTCTCCCTTCCTTCCCCCCTTTTTTTTCTTCCCTTCTCCCAAGTAAGTGGCTGCTGCTGGATGAAAAAGGGAGAAAAGGATTGCAAGAATGGCTGGGAAACTGTCACAGACTATTCAAGATGACATGATCACAGCAGAAAGCCTCCTTCGTGAACCATTTTTCAAACCTGATATTATATTCTTCTTTTTGCTTCTCTTTTGCATATTATTTTGCAAAGCAAATGCAGAAAGTACAGATACAATTCTCAGATAGGTATCAATGGTACATAAATGTTTTCTTCCATCAATTGTATTTATAGCCAAAAGGTCTAAAAGCAATTTACAAATATAATATAAACTTGGCATTGATAAAACATTTAATGAATAAAATATTTAATAAATATTACACAATGTTTTCTTTATTTTCTCTGTTTGCTTCTAAAAACACCAGGTGACAATTTTGTTTACTGCATAAACTGGGAAGTTATCTCGCTATTAAACTGTCAAGCTCATAAATAATTACAATTCTAAATTGGATAGCTTCATAGATTTGATTTATAAATAAACAAACATTCCTTTTAGATCCTATATTGACAAAAGACTAGTTAGAAAGGCTAGACAGAAAATTTTAGGATGTTTTCATGTCATAATAAACAGTAGCCAGCAATAGCCAACTCCTGTGATGAAAGAAAGCATAAGGATCTTGATCATCATACTGTATAAAGGTAAAGATTTCCCTTGTCCAAAGGTGCTTTTTCAAGAGATAACTGGACTTTCTAGTTTTTCTTTGAAGACGTTTTGCTTCACATCCAAGAAGCTTCTTCAGCTTTTGGACTGAGAATCTCCATAGACATTTTCCTTGTCGAGTTGTGTATTACTCTAAGATCAGTGTAAGTTTTTCTGAACTGAGGGAACCAGTATTGTCCAGAAATGCTTCCGTGGTCATGTGGCCAGCATGACTATACTCAGAGGTTCACAGAACACTGTTACCTTCCTGACTTCTGGTTGACGTCGCAGCAGATTGGACATGAGGAGCAGGTCTCCACGCTCCTGTGTCAAGTTCTCCCTATTGGTGGACTCCAAAAAGAGCCAAAGCTGCCCTGTAGGGGCAGCGAAGCAAAGAGGGGTGCCCTGTGAGACCGTGGAGAGTTGCAACTCTCCTGCTGGACTCCAGGTGTTTTTTCCCTCTCAGCCACGACGAGGAAAACAGGCAGCTTAAAGATGGCTGCCACAAAGCTTGGGCACTTGAGAAACACCTAAGACTGGTGTTGGAGCAGAGTTAGTGAACAGTGAAAAAATCCAGGAAAAGAGAGTCTCACAACTATTTGCTAAAGCAGTGACTAAGCACTTTGAGAAAAACTTCAGAATTGAAAGAAAAGTATTAAGGGAAGAAAAGTGTGTGTGTGGGGGGGGACCCTTTTAAAAATACAGAAAATTGTACTTTTAAACTGAACAGGCGTTGTTTTGGAGAGGCTTTTTAAAAATACTGGAAGTATCTACCTAAAAAACTAAGTTTGTTTCTATATTTTGACTTATTATTTGACTAAAACTGGTTAACATCGAAATCTAAACTGAGAGTGCCATCTGCTGATGAAAGGAAAGTATAACATATTCTTAAATCCTGAAAAATTCTGACAGGATATGTTTTATGCACCTACAACATGACTACTGGAGATTTAAATATGAGAATAAGGAAGATATTTTCATTAAAGAGATACCTGAATGCTATGATACAAGATTGTAAAGGGGATTTGAGGAGGTTCTGGAAAGCTTTTGGGATTATCTAAAGGAACAGATTGATTAACTATGGAATACAAAAAATTGTGAACATTGAATTTCTTTTGGGGAGTGACTTTAGGCTTGAATATATGATTTTTGGACTACTGGACAAGAGCGGGACTTATTAAAACAAGAAGAGATGTTCCATGAGGAGGCAATGAGTGGAACTTGGGAAGAAATTGCATAAATGTTTCAAAGCATTGAGGACATTCTGATAAGAAACTACAAGGATATTAAGAGCTTAATGCATGACATAGATGAAAAACTGAGAAATATTATACAAAGGACAATGAGTGATCAAAATGCCCAGCAAACAGAGGTGCCAATTGAAAGAGCAGATGAAAAAGCAGAACAGATTAACCAGAAAACAAAACAAGACGATAAAAAGGAGAAAATAACAAAAACAATGACTGACGAAATAAACCCAGGGGAAAACATTTTATGAGATTTTAAAAGGGAACCGGAGATACAGGAAGACATTTTTGAAAGGGAGATAGGGGCCTGGGTAGATATTTTGGAAGCTAGACAATGGAAAAGGGTAGAAATGGTAGAAATGTTTAAAATGAATAGCCAAGATGTAGATGCAGATAGGGATAAAGATCCAAGAGAGGAATATGGGAGGCATGTTAAAAAACAAACAATTAAAACTTTAAAGAGAACAAGAGATGATGGAAAGAAATGATTTGTTCTTAAATATAATGGTGGCATGATTAAAAGGTAGAATAGGGATAGAAATAAGGGAGAGGGGAATATTAGTATACACATTTTTATACAATAAGATAAAAGTAATAAGAGGGAAGATTAGAAATTGAATGATGGTATTATATATGTTTAAATAATATTGTGATTGGCATTGGAATAATGTATTGAAACATTGGATAATTAAATAATGAAAGTCTATAATTTAATAAAAATATGTGTATTAACACTAGAACTACATAAGCTTGAGGAATGTAACAAATGTGATTAATAGCACTATTTTTATTTGTACTAAAATTATGATACCCAGGTGCCACACTGTTCACGCATTGATATGGTTATATTGTAAAATAAAATAAAAAACTTGAAACAAAAAAACAAAAAAAACTGTTACCTTCCCATTGAAGTGGTACCTATTTATCTACTTGTATATTTGCATACTTTCAAACTGCTAGGTGGCCAGGAGCTGGGGCAAGTGACAGGAGCTCACCCCATTGTGCAGCACTTGGGCCTCAAATCCAGGCTGTCAACTTTCTAGCTGATAAGCCCAGCATCTTTAACTGCTGAACTATCATGCCCCCTTCTTACTGTGTGCAGGTTTATAATAGATATGTAATTGTAGTTTCAAGTTACAGTTCATTCCAGAGTTGATGAGATGTAGAACAGACCTATTTTATCACAGGAAACCCCCATCTAATTTAAATCTTGCTGACTTGAGTAAGGTTTTTCTAATTATGAATAATTCTGGATTTTGCATAACAAAGTAGAAACTATAAATAGTCTAAAAAGTAAGAACAATTTTAGCTTAAATTTCATCCTTTTCTTTCTTACCACAGTTTGCTGGGAAATGCTGTTAAAAGCTGGAACACTTTGTTCCTGAACTATCTTTCATTATATAATTTGTTTTCTTTACTTTTCACCAACAAAACAAGGTTACCTAATTTAAGAAGCATCCTTTCTATCTGTCTGGGATGGGGACTGTTATGACAGAATGTTGTAAACAATATTTGTAATGCCTTTTTTATTTTATCTTATTTTCCTGACTTGTTTTTTGTCGAAGTCTCTTATTTGGGAGTCTGAACAAGTGAACAGAATCATTTCAGGATTTTGTGGTAGTTGTAATTTTGGTTATATAAAATGAAAAGAATTTACCCCTGTAAGAAATCAAAGTGTTTCCTAGAATCTTCTGCTTTATTGCTGCAGAGAACAAAATAAGCGACTTTGATAGAAACATGGCAAAACTGTTACGTAGGCAAAGAAAAATGAAACTTTTTTCAAGTCCTGATAAGCAAGGTAATATTCAGGAAAAGCTCAGGCAAGTGCCTTCTTTATTTAGTGGGGTGTAGGAAGAAGTGATTTGGGTGTGGGGGCGATAAAGCACAACCAGATGTACAAATAATTTACAGTTCAAATCTTCCTGTGGATTGATTTCACAATTATCATACAGTAGGGTCAATAATTACAAAAGATGTTAGGGTTGTAATCCAAACGATGAAGAACAAGCATTATTATACCCAGAAAGCAGAAAAGTTTCTAAATTTATGTAAGATTTTCAGTGTTGGCATTGTAGAGAAAGGAGATTTCCTTGAGGTCTGCTAATCCTAGTGCCAGAACTGAACAATCACTTGACAATGAATATTACCACTATTGTGAAAAGATATGTAGAATCCTACTTATTCTTCATACATTATAACTTGACAATTAACATAATGATCAGTTATTGTATGTTTTATGTTCTGTTATACAATTGCTAAATTTTAGCTCATGTACCTACCTTATTTCTATGCCATGGTTTCCTCTCTATATGGCCATTGCACAATAAATAGAACTCAAATCTCACAGGGGATGTATCCAATTAATATCCTTGAATTTGCAGCCAAATCCCTGAATCTAATTAGCAGTGCCATCTGTTTCTGAAAGTAGTGTTAATGTATTACTATCTTCCTTGAAGGCTATTTAATGTGGCAGTATTTTATATCTTAACAATTAAGTCAACTACTGCAATACCGTGCAGTACCATGCCTTTCATCTTTATTTTCCTTACAGGGGGGCCTTTTCTGAAGTTTTCCTGGTGAAGCACAGAATCACTGGCAAGCTTTTTGCTTTGAAGTGCATTAAAAAGTCACCAGTCACCCAGGACAGCAATCTGGAGAATGAAATAGCTGTGCTCAAGAAGTAAGTATAGTTGGGAATGCATAACAGAGTTCAATGTTTCTTTCAAACTTCTTCAACAAGTCTACAAATTACTAATTTTAAAGCAATTGGAAGGGCAGTAAACTAAAGACTGTCTCATCTGGCAAAAGGCTTCACAGATGAAACATCAATATTCTTTTTCTGCTTAAAATCTACTAACAGTGCTTCTCAACCTTACCAACTTTAAGATGTGTGGACCGGCTAACAAATGAGGGCTACTGGATATGAATCGTAAATAAATAAACTGTGCACTCAGAATAGTATTGTACCAGAAACTGTTTTCCAATTTAGCTAAAACGACAACAACAAACCATAAAAGAGTCCTCTCTTTTACTATAGATAATCCTCACTTAACAACCACTCATTCAGCAACCTTTTAAAGTTACAATAGTGTTGAATAAGTGGAACTTGCAACCAGTTCTCGCACTTACCATTGCAGCATCCCTTTGGCCATGTGACCAAAATTCAGATGTTCGTTTGACCAGCTTGCATTTCATTGACCATTGTAGAAACCCATAGTCATGTGATCACCATTTGTGACTTCCCCTGCCAACTTCCAACAAACAAAGATCAATCTGGAAGACAGTAGGAAGTCACAATATGGCTTCATAGTCACATGAAGTCTTTGTTTAATGACCAATATCTTTACTTACTGCCTGCCATAAAAATGTCATCATACATTGTCGTGCTCATGCAGGCCCTTAGTTAATGAATACAGTTTCCAGTGACAATTAGTGACTTTAATTGAGGACTCACTCAGGTTTCAAGACACATGACTATAGTCTTGGGGAGCCTGTTTTGTAGCCTATAAACATCAACAATACAGATCCATTAAAAAGACACTGGATTGCAGTAAAATCACACTATTATCTCATCAAGCAAACCACATCCACATCAGAACTTGATCAACATCCCAATTCCAATGCCTGGGGAACAGGCAGTTCTTCACAACCTTCTGAAAGACCCAAGGTTAAGGCTAACAGTATTTTAGAGAGGAGACTATTTTCCAAACAGGCCCATGACAGAGAAAGTATATGTTCTAGAACCCACTTGGTGACACTGCTTCACTGATGAGACCCAGAGTAGGTTCATTCTGCCAAATCTAATGAGACAGACAAAACCGTCAAGGATAGGATTCATTTTGTGAATTTTAATTTTATAGTTGGAAATTGTGATTTAGGTAGATCTTCAGTCTGATACTTCAAGTATATTTATATTATTAAGAATGCAGAAGAAAGAAAATGTGAGAATTTATTTTTTAGAATAATATATTTTAAGAAAGCTATACTAGTAAGAAATCTTAAATCTTGCCTCCTTCAGAATAGTGTATGGAAAATAAAAACTCCAGCCACATTCTCCTAGAAAGGGTACAATTTCTAAACAAGAAGAAACATGTTTTGTAATGTTCTTCTTTTTCTTTCCATAAGTGTATGGCAAGCACTAATGGGGAAAATTGATCTCTTGTTATTAGAAGCTGAAATACGTGTTTGTTTCTTAAATGAAAGAATTAGAATTCAATCTGAATGAAAAACATCTGGCACAAAAGGGAATGTTAGCTTGCTTTTTAATGATCTCTTATTCCATCAGATCCACATTGCATTCTGTTTTTGGTTGCAGAATAAAGCATGACAACATAGTAACACTTGAGGACATTTACGAAAGCACAACTCACTATTATCTGGTAATGCAACTGTAAGTATCAACATATACACTATGTAAAAAACAAATGTTGCACAATTCTCCCAGACAAGAGTCAGTAGCTTTTGAGAATCATAGCTGAACACATCTGGGTCACACTAGGTTATAGAAAGTGGCATTAAACAATCTGGTAACATTGTGGGAAAGTTTTTGTTTTTTATGGGAGCATTGTAAACATCTCTGTTTTTATGCTTAAAAGAAAAATGGCAGCCATAGAGATTCAGCCCAACCCAACAGTCTTTATTGTGACATCAATACATTTGCTCGTTGTTGTAAGTGTACAATACTTAAGTATAACATCAATTGTATAAGATAAAGCTGCAAAAAATAAAAGGTTCCTAATGAATTAGACTACTTTATATTGTTGGTCTGATTATTTTTGCTCTTGATTTCTTAGGTTCTATCATAATCTAACAGACAAAAGATCTAAGAGAAATTCTGCTTTCTCTTTTTCTTTCTTGGGATTCTATTTAATGGCTTTATTTTATTTATTATTTATTAATTGCTTGTTCTTCCTGCACTTGCCTTTAAAGCACCAGAAAAACTCAAGCAGTTGAAGATTATCTCCCCCTCTATCTCTTCCACCCAAGTAGTTCAAATTGTTCCTCCAAAATAAATTCATCAAGGGAAATCTTGAAATTTCATAATATATCAAGCTTTTTGCAGTCTGGTTGCATGCAGTCTAACCCATCTAAGCCTTGCAGTAAAGAAACAATATTTTCCTGGTTGGGGTAGTTCTAAAACTGTATTGCCCCAAGCAGTTTCTTCTTTTATAATAGTTTGTTTAGGTATTGTAAAGAATGAAGAAAATGTTGTTAATAACAGTATGAAAAGTATTTTTATATCAAAATTACATTATTCTTATGCTGTCTCTGACCTTTTTTATCATTTTCATGACACATAAGTAACCAAAACTAGAAAATCATGTTGCAAAGATTACTAATCTACTTCTTTCTCTGATAATTAATGACCAGGATAAGCTAATTAATCTGAGCAAATAATAGCAGATGGACAAAAACCTTACACAGTACAGTTTCCCTGGGTATACAGAGGTAGTACCAAAGTCAACACATAGGCACATATCAAAGGGAAACAGATCTACACATTCAGCAAAGTATGAAATGCATGTCCACCAATTTAAATAATACAGAGGGCGCATACACACACACACACACACACCATAAAAGACTATGTCTCTTATGTTTCCTATAAATATTTCCAGATTCTGTACCCCAATCTTATAGCGTTCAAGTGTTCATGTCTTAAATGAAAAATTTTCTTTTCAAGTAGCATGTCTGCATTTTATTCTGATTTGTTCTTTCACAACCCCGGCTTGGATAGGGACCTCAAATACTTGTAGTAGAGCCAGCCAAGAGTCGGAGTCTAACCTGGCCAGTTGACCCAGTCCGAGTAAAACTTCACCTATATGGCACCAGACATTTTGTCTGGGGGTGCTGCTCTCAGACTCTGCCCACTTGGCACTGCTGGTAAAGGAAGTTTTGAGCTTTGAAGCAGACAGCTACTTGAATGGGAAATAATCAGCAACTACCTCGTTTTTTGTGTGTTTGGGCCCAGAGAGTTAGTGGGAATGTGTGTGTGTATCCCTCTCTGTCTCTTTCCTCCCAATGCAGCCAAATCTTACTTCCAGTACCATTCCCAGCTGCACCCAACCTCCTACAAGCCCCATCAAGATTTAGAAGAGAAATAAAAAGAACATGGATGGCCAATAGTGAATATTAAGAATTATGCAATATAACATCCATGAGTGGGAGGATTGGTACACAGCAGACAGATGGATCCTAAACAGAAATAGCATGGATTCACTCACATTCAAAAGAGGAAGGAATTAATGAGAAAATATCTAACTTTTGTATGCTGAGCCTTTAAAAAGGAAAATAGGTTTGCTTGTCAGCAATAAACCAGATTCTGCATTCAAAGCTGAATTGGAAGCAAATTCATCTAATGAAGATATTTCCTGCTAATTATGTGCTAGTAAATTACATCAGACAAGAAGGAACTTCTTTATATGCCAGATTTAATTAAAACAGATCCTAGTCATTTGGAAACAGGCACAAGCATTGCCTGATCTAAGGCTTAACTGTGTTTAATATGTCTTGTCCTGTATTATAAGCAAACCATTTTTCTTTGCAGATCCAAGTGTGATACAGACTCATAGGACATTACTTGTAGTTTATTTTTAACTGAGACCTCAAATTGTTTAGTGGTGAAACTGAGAATTAAAATTAAATGTGTTTATTTATGTTTGACCTCATATATAAATTGGATGTTATTGCTTGCACTGAAGTTTTACAGAAGTATTTTTTCCAACCTGAAAATTAGAAGTGACTCACAAACAGGTCCTACTTCTACAGTTTAGTGTCTGGGTTTATAATCCTATTCATATTACAAACAAACCATGTAAGGGGTACAAAATTGCCCAGGGTTTCCAGTAAATAAACTTATTTGACACTGTATATAAATTAACACAGGAAATGGATCATAGAAAAGTTAAATCAGTAAGATTCTCTCTATATCAGCATGTAATCCAAACTGAATTTTCTTGCAGAGTGTCTGGAGGAGAATTATTTGATCGTATTTTAGAACGGGGTGTTTACACTGAAAAGGATGCTAGTATTGTAATTCAGCAAGTCCTGGAAGCAGTGCATTATCTTCATGAAAATGGGATAGTTCATCGAGATCTAAAGGTATTTTTCTTTAATGATGTATATTTAGATATTAGTGTATTTTACCTACAAATCATACAAGTATCCATGAATTTTCAGTGGGGTTTTTTTTAATCACACTTGCCTCCTAATATGCAAAGTTGGAAAGAATATGGGTATAAGAATATTGTGTCTTATATCATCATATGTATATTGCACTTTCTATTCCCCAAGTTCAGACCAACTATATGCACAACAAATTAAAATTGCATACTCTGGTCTTGGTACATCTTCTGTATCAAAAAAGATTACAGGAAGTCCTCAAACTATGACCAAAATTGATTCGAACATTTTTAAATTGTTCAGTGAGTTTTGCCCCATTTTACGACCTTTCTTGCCACAATTATTAAGTGAATCAGAGTTAGTAACACAGTTGTTAAGTGAATCTGGATTCCCCATTGACTTTGTTTGACAGAAGGTCACAAGACATGATCACATGATCCTGAAGCACTACAACTGTCATAAATACATGTCAGGTACCAAGCATCCAAATTTTGATCCCATGACCATGGGGATGCTGCAACTGTCATATGTGCGGAAAATGGCCATAAATCACTTTTTTTCAGTGCCATTATAACTTTGAACAGTCACTAAACTAATGGTTGTAAGTTGAGGACTACCTGTATTCAGATATTGAATGTCAGATAATTAATTTTCACCTTCTTATCCATAGCCTGAAAATTTACTATATCTAACTTCAGAAGAGGACTCCAAAATTATGATAACAGATTTTGGTTTGTCTAAAATGGAACAGAATGGCATCATGTCTACAGCATGTGGAACTCCAGGATATGTTGGTAAATAAGAAAATGGAAATAATTTTTAAGTTGTAGTTTTATTAAAAATTACAAATCACAACAATTAAAACTAAAACAAACTAAAAAATAAAAGAATAAAAAGAAAGAATAGAAAGTGCAGGGGAAAAAAAAGAAAAGATTAGAAAATGTGTAATCCCAGTGTCCTCTTGATGGCAATGAATGTGGTTTGAGCAAGACAACTATTTACTCATCTCCTAAAACTTTAAATGCATTGGAGATTGTTGCTTTTCAGTCTCCTTGTCAGGAGCAGCTCTCTGGAGCACTTGTGGGCTATCTCAAGTCCTCTCCTTTGCCAGAATCCCATTGTATGCAACTGTATATACAAATGGAATTCTCTATGTGATTGGGACAAATTATGAAGAAATATTTATATTCTTCTTCATATATAATTGTAGGTGTAAGGTCTGTTGCAGGCATAGTAACTAATGCTTACAACCTAAACATAAGTGATCTGAAAACCACTCATTTCATATGTTTAGACAATATTTGAAAGATTTATTGAAACCCATTGATTAAATTCTGTTTATATAAATATGCATAAATTGCAGTCTTTATCCATAGAATCAAAGCTACATTATGGAGTACTGATTAAAACAAAACTTGCTCTGAAGCTATAAGTGATATGAAGAATATATACTGTGTGGAGCCATGTCAATATATTACAATTTGAACAAATATTACATTGCCCTACATTCCACAGCTAGTCTGTGATATATATGTGTGCATCCTATGTTATACTCCTCAGTCTTCCAGAATAAATAATGTGTGTCATTGCCTGTGTCAAGCATGCTATTTTTCTTTGTTTTGTGCCCTGCTACATTGAAAGAATTATTGAGATAATATAGAGTTGATTATTTTTTCAAAGATCAGTTGGTCATATCACTGGTAATTTGGGTTTTGTTGTTTGTTCACTGCAGCTCCAGAAGTGTTAGAACAAAAGCCATACAGTAAAGCTGTGGATTGCTGGTCAATTGGAGTTATTACCTACATCCTGTAAGATAATCTGTGAATTACAACAAACTTGATAATGTTCTTCAAAACATCATGTTAAACCCAGATTTAAAAAATTAGAAAGAAAGCATTAACCCATAATGGTCTATTAAGAGTCAAAAGAAAACAATAATTATTCTTCACTGTATTTTAGTAGTTTATGATTTCTTGGGGGTTATAGAAGGAGAGAGAAACACCTTTTCGACTGCCATAGACTCACCAGTTATGACCATTTCTGGATTGGTAATTGTCCAGGCAGAACAATCCATGTACTGCCAACCTCAAAGCTGAATTATTATAAGCTAGTGTTATTAGGTCTATTCTTAAATCTGTGGCTGCTGCAAAATGCTTGTTGCTAAACGTTGAGACCAACAGTAGTTGTTTCTATATCGAGCCAGAATCTACTACTATAATCTACTATAATTTTTTAATAATGTTTAGAAGTTAGATTTCTGATAGGGCATCTTCTGCCGTATGCAATGTCTTAGAACCAATTTAGTGTTGATACTACAACCTGAGAGAAGGTATTCTTGGCATATGTATTACAACAATGGAATTGCTCATCCTAAACCCCACTTCCCCAAGTTCAGTGTTTAGCCCTGCAAATTTTCAATATGAACTGAAGACCTATCTACTGTACATGTTCAGGTCTTTGGTTAATACTGTGTTGTTGTGGTTCCTATTTGTCATAACTTTTCTGGTTGTTGCACCCTATGCTGATTTTTTTAAAAAACTGGTTTCAAATATAGGAATTTTGTAAGATTTCCTTCCATGAAAAAGTTTTATTATAAATTGCTCTTCATTATAAACCAGATGAACTTGTTTATACTCTATTTACAATTCATTTTTTCCTTCCTAGCATTTTATCGTAAGCGTAGGGTCTGCTTTTTTTCTGGCTCAAATAAGTGTTGATCCATTAGTAACAACAGGAACTGAACAACTAGCTTGGTCACTGAGCCTGACATTATGGGCTGAGAGAAGTGACTACCCCAAACTCTTCCAAGCTGGCTTTCATGCCTAGGCTAGATCAGAACTCAGGGTTTCCTGGTTTCTGGCCTGATATCTTAACCACCAGATAAAACTTGTTCTTTCATTTATAATCCAGTATATTAAAAATATTTATAGATGGATGGGGAGGGGAGAGAAACAGACAAACAGGCAGACTAATCTATCCTTGGCCTATTTATTTCTTTGTTTGGTTTATATCTGCATAGTGACAGCACTCAAATAACCTTGGCAAAGAATTATGCAATCTAAGAAACTGTCAGCAGGCAATGCATCGGGAATATGCACTGATGCTTATCATAAACTTTATTAGTTTAATGAAGTAATCAAGTTAACTGATTACAGCTACATCAAGATGAAATTTGATGAGAAAGGGCCTGGAAGAAAGGTGTAAGAAAACTGGCTTTCTTTCTTTCTTTCTTTCTTTCTTTCTTTCTTTCTTTCTTTCTTTCTTTCTTTCTTTCTTTCTTTCTTT
>JANHFL010007068.1:0-17600 GCA_032468155.1 Oxyrhabdium leporinum | reverse complement strand
CCCAAGCATTTCTTTGCCTACCTTATTTCCAGCTCCATTGCATTTCTTTCTCCTTCTCACCATTGTGTGCAGGGAAACGAAAGTTTCTCTAAAAAAAAATCAGTCAATCAATTCCAACTTCTCACGAAAGGAAAAGATCTCATGAAGTTGGAATTGACTGAGTGAATTTCAAGAAGGAGAAACATAATGGAGCTGGAAAAAAAGAAATGCTTGGGGAATTGGGGGAAAGTGAGGGCATCTGGGGGATGGGGGGTGAAAGTTCCGTGGTGTGGGGCTGTAATGGCGAAACAGGTAATAGAGCAGTTAACATGAGGGAAGGGGGCTTTTCCTTTTCCCCTGCTCCTCGTAGTTCCCTTGTGCTGGCCTTTCCTTTGCAGCGCAGTGGTCCATCCCACTGAGCCCAAAGGTGAGCTCCGTGGTGCCTAAGAAGGGGCCAGGTCACCACCGGGGCTGGCCCTGCCTGCTAGGAAGGCAGCTGCCACAGCCTGTCCCTGGAGCTTGCCTGTTTCCAGCTGCCGCTGCCGCCATGGGGGGGGGGGAGAATCATAAAGGGACAAGCTGTGGCAGCTCCCAACTTTATTCTGGCTGGCAAAGAGGCGGTGGCTGCAGACCTTTCATGCCGGCAAAAAGCGGTGCCAGAAGCCTCCAGCTGCCACCTCTTTGCTGGCACGAGAAGCCTCCAGCCACCATCCCGGCTCCTTTCTGCCCAGCAAGTGGCGGTGGCTGCAGGCCTTTCACGCCAGCAAAAAGCAGTGCCAGAAGCTTCCAGCTGCCACCTCTTTGCCAGCGTGAGAAGCCTCCAGCCATCACTCCCAGTTCCATTCCGGCCAACAAAGAGGCAGTGACTGCAGGCCTTTCACGCCGACAAAAAGTGGTGCGAGAATCCTGCAGCCGCCACCTCTTTGCCATTGCTGTTGCCCTTCTCTTTTTTTCCAGCTAACCTTTTGCCTGCATTCAACAGGCAGTCAGCATCGCTGTCTCTACAGCATCGGTTATGTGACTGGGTGGACGTGGTGGCCAACTCGACATCACTCACAGCAAAGTGCCACCGCCCCACCTTGCTGTGAGTGATGTTGAGTTGGCCACACCCACTCAGTCACATGACCTCCATCACGCCACACCCATAGAAGCGGTGGTGAAAAAATTTAGATTTCACCACTGTGAAAAATGGGCCTCCTGGAAGTTCGGGAAGGTTTGCAATGGAGCCATTTCCAGCCTCCGGAGCCTGGGGAGGCTGTTTTCACTCTCCCAGAGGCTCAAGGAAAGGCCTGACTAGGCCACGCCTACCATGACCATGCCCACCAGCAACCAGGCAGCGAACCCGTTGCTGAAATTTTTAGAGCCCACCCCTTCTTATATACCCACTTCATAGTGCTTTACAGCCTTCTCTTAGTGGTTTACAGAGTCAGCATTTTGCCCGCAACAATCTGGGTCTGCATTTGACCAACAAAGTATAAAATGAATTTCCTCAATGGATACAGAAATATTTGGCAATTTGTTATATAAAGAGTTTTATATTAAGGGTTGCATAAGGTTTATGTAAAGATTTATATAAAGGGTGGGGTGCAATGGCTCAGTGGTTAAAGATGCTCAGTTTGTCAGCTGGAAAGCTGGCAGCCTGAGTTCAATATGAGCTCCTGCTCCTACCTATCTAGCAGTTCGAAAGCATGCAAATGTGAGTAGATTAATAGGTGTCATTTGGTGGGAAGGTAACAGCGTTCCGTGCACCTTTGGCATATAATCATGCTGGCCACATGACTACAGAAACTATCTTCAGATAATGCTGGCTTCTTCTCCCAAGAAATAAAGATGAGCACCACCCCCTAGAGTTGGACATGAGTGGACAAGGGAAAGTTTTATCTTTTATATAAAGGGTAGCAAATAGAAAAGGCAGCCATCAATTTCAAAAGATCCATCTCTCTTGAAAAAATTATGACATCTTCACTGCATAATTTAGACTGCAGAAATGAGTGGATGGGCAACCAGTGGATGCTTGTTCCTTTTGTTCTTTTGTAGGTTATTTTTTTTTTGGGGGGGAGGCTTCTTATTACATATTATTTTTTCAATGTATTGTGAGTTACCCAGAGTCATTTGGATTTGATGATTGATAGAGATAAGTGATATGGAGTGATGCAGTGTTTGTGCAGTGTGGTGCAGTGGTCTAGAGGGGGAGCTCTTGCCTCAGAATCAGGAGACTGTGAATTCGATCCTAAGTAGAGGCAGACATTTATCTCTCTGGGCACACTGAGAATATATCTGCTGAACAAAATTCTGCATTGGTGACAGGAAGGGCATCCGGCCATTAAAACACTAGCTAGCTCCATTCAGTTGCCCAGACTCCACCTTTCAAGGGATTATGGGGTCGATAAACGAAGATGATAGATAAGAAACATAACTTTTAGATGCACTTACTAGGAAGTAAGCTCCATTGAACATAGAATCATTTGCTCTCAGACAAGCTTCATAGAATTGCACTGCATGTATTACACGTGCTTTTGTAAATTTTTGTTGCAGGGGCAGACAAAATATTTTGTAACTGAGTTTGCAAGTTTGTAAACATTCATTTTAACTGCCATGGGCATCAGGGAGCATTTTGATGTCATGATGACATCAACAGATCCCACAGAGTACTTTTAAGCTCATTTTTTTCCTCTTGTGAATAGTGGAAAATCTGTTTTAGCTGTGCTATTTCAGAGTAGATTCCAAATTCCCGTTAAGACACTCTTCCACAAGAAGTGTAACAACAATAAAATATTGTTAATATTGTGAATTACATTGGTCAAATTTCAAAAGTCTCTAAAGAGTCAGACAAAAACATAAGCAGTATAGAGCTGCTTCTAGTTTGTGTTCCATGGTTTATCTACCTTGTTTTATTGTACATCATTCTCAAGCATTCATACCATACTCACATAAATATAGTGTCAACTAAATTTCCTTGTTATTTTTTACCAATAGTGAATGGAGTACTAGTGAGATCACAAGAATTTGAGGTCTGCTTCCAATATCTCCCTAGGTAAATTTTCAGCAGCAGTTTATGAACATACTCAGGATTCTTTAGTCTGATTTTGTAGAGAACTATAGGTATATAATTCTCATAAGTCTGATCATCTTCTCCTTTACTAGCAAGCCTTCAATGCTGCAGCTGTGGTCCACCATATGAAGAAACTACACATGAATGGTCATCATGCAGCAGACAATGTCAAAAGTCAAGTACAAGTACAAATTACATCAAGGCCTAATGCATCATCCATTACTTACAAGGAACAATCAAGTCAAGACATCAAGAATTTGATCCCTGTATTATCCTGTCAGAACACTCCTGATCTTTGTGGCCTACATGCCAAGAAGACAGAAAGCAAATATTTAGATAACCCGGGGAGCACATCAGTCCATATGACTTCTATAACTACAATAGACAGCCAGAACAATCCAAGCAGACCTTCAGTTAGTTGTACTACAGAAGGTGGGGCGAGTGACAAAGTGAAGGCAACTTTTTGCTCAGAAGCAGTACTCGTAAAAAGAGATACCAGGACACAGTAAGTGTCCTTTCGGACGGTCAAACTAAGTTTCTAATTGCCAAGTAGAGATTTCAGTAGCTTTCCCAATCTGCTATTTCTAATTATTGGATACACTATCTAGATATTATATTAATTGGGATTTCAGCGTACTTGAACATTTGGTGAACATTTGAGAAAGTTGGTGTAAGTAATGTGGCATCAGGAAAGGAGGAGATGAAAAGCAAAAATCCCTCTTTGAGAAAGATGGGCAGCTCAGAAATATGATGAATGAATGAATGAGTGAGTGAGTGAGTGAGTGAATGAATGAATGAATGTATTAGGGAACATAGCAATTTCTATTTCACTTATTTTGAAATGCATAAATTTCCTTTATTCTACTTGTTCAACCAAGGGAATTCATGGATATAACAATAACAAAAAAAAAACCTGTTGTAGTAAAAAAATGAAAAATCAGGTACAAAGAACAAAATAAAATAATAATCTTGTATAACAATACCATGCCTAGTAATGAAAAATAGGGAACATCATTATGGTCCAATTATTTTTAGACTAGAAATCTCTGGCCGTTAAATACTAGCTAGAGTTTATGGAAGGTAACTGACCAATTGAATCTGAAAGCATAGTCTAAAATAAACTATTCTGATAGGCACATCTCATAACCATAATTATGTGATGCTCTATGATTGCATTCATCAATTCAATGACAGTTGTATTATGATTTTATCTGTCTACATGAAAAGGTCAGGGTGGAAGAAGCATGGTCTGAATATACACTGCCATCTTCCTCCATAATGTGAAACCTTTGCAGTACACATATAGTATCACAGAATGCATAGTGGAGGAAGATTCAGAATAGAAAGTCAGACAGATGAGTAACTCCATTTGTACTGCATTAATCCTGTTGAATTCCGCTTCGCAGAATAGATATGCATCTTATGAAGTGGATGGTAGCTTGCATCACCTTTCCAAGCCATCGGTTAGATCATACACAATATATAGGTTGCAGTATATAGTGTGTGTGTATTTATATGTGTGTGTATGTGTATAATAATGCATCATACACTAATTGCAAAATAACAAGTTTTTTGCTTTGTTTTCCTTTCAATCTTCTTTCAAACTCAGTCACTTCAACTCAGAAGTCCTTGTTCCAGTCAAAGCCACTAATCACACCTATTTTGGCAGTGGGCAAACTGGTGTTTGCTTGGTAATGTGATTGGGGAAAAAACTACCATAAATATAAAATGTATACCTTTTCAGGTAAGTATATGCATACATTTCACATTCACTTTTCTAGCGAAGAATAGTGAAGCATTTAAATATTGCTACCATTTCATGATCTCCCAATTATGCTGAGTTCAGAGCAAGGAAATGTCTTTATTGTCATGTCAGCAGTTTTGTATGGAGATGTCAGGATTACTTTGCCCAAGCTGGCAGAGTAGGGAGGCAGGAAAAACTAAACTTGAATCATCAGCTTATTCTACAGATACTCTGAGACCAATAGTCATATTCTCATACATTTTTCCAATGAGTCTCTAATTGCTCCAAAAGCATAACACACTTTTTAAAATCATTAATACACCTCTTCTAAAACGGAGGGTGTATTTTTTTTCTCCACAAGCTCTCTCTCAAATGATACACATTTCTATATACTAGGGAACATCTTTGAAATCTTTGTAACAAAAGAACAATCAACCAGAAGCCATATCAGATTCAAAAACCAAGAATGACACATGGTGATTCTTCCAAGCTGAGTTCTTTATTGTTTCCACAACTATAGATAGAATCTTACCAGACTAAAAGCTGTCTGCATTTAACATATACCCTGAGAACTATTAGGAAAGAGCTGTCTTCACCCTCTTTCTCTCACACAGAATATCTGGACTGAGTTGTCTCTTATTTCTCTGAAATACACCCCTTCCATTCTTGAAATCCAGCTTGCTACACTCCATCACTGTCCATAAAATTATCTAGGATCTGCCTTGTTCCATATAGCTATCATGAACAAATTGTTATTTTCCCATTATATGACTATATTTTATATTATATATTGTTTTCACCATTCAGTTTATAGTCTCAATATTAAAACTGTTTATATATAGATATTACTATTTTAATATATTGTGTTAGCGACACTAGCTTTTAGATATCTTTTATAGTTTTCATTGAAATAATGGTAATTTTTATTGTTTTTGTATGCTCTTCTATGACCCAATAAAATAAATACAGGTTAAAAAAAGACATTGGTTTTTAGGACACCTTATAGTTATCATTTTAATAACAGTATAAATAAATACAGAAACTTTTCTAATTAATTTAGTTTAATAAGAAAATGAAAATAGACAGAAAACAACTTTCGGTTGGAAATTATTATATTGTGCATAAAACTATATAGTAGTTTTTGCCAAGTTACTTTCTTCACCACAGTTCTTATCTGTTAGGTAAGAATGACAAATCTCTACAAATCTTTTTTTCAAAAGAAACCAAGATTTCCTGGAAAACTTTTTTCCAATAAAATGCACATCATGTGAGTTCTATTTTTCTCCTCTCTTTTCAGAAGGGCTGCTTGATACTCCTATTGAAACCTGGTCATCAAATATTAACCATGCAGAAAGGAAAGGTCTGTCTTGAACAATGCCATGGAGGACTGTGTTCCTTGATGCCCACAGCCGATATTTTCTATAAAGCACATCCACAGAACTGAGAGTTCATATGGTTCATCTATCTTGAAATATTAGAGGGTTGTTTCATATAAACTGGAAAACAATTCTTAAAAGTGAGGTTCTGTAATCAGTGGATAAACATGATCAAACTCTTTTTCCTTTATCGGGAGGGTGGGGATACATGTTTGTACATCTGTGCTTGTTCAGTAGAATAAAGAGCAATGGCAAGGGGTGCAGTGTTGTTTTTGTGTTGAGTCCATTAGTTGGTTGAAGCAGAAAATATCCCATGCTGGCTTGCTTGTGGCCCTTTAATTCATGATACAGAATCAACTTGCTCAGAATGCTTGTTGACACTGCCATTTGTTCCAGCACAGTTTGCATGAGTTGATTCCACAGAAAGGAAGGGGGCACCATCTCTACTTCATTTATTAATTTCTGCTTGTCAGTTCTGGAATTGTACATGTGATATACATTGTTCAATAAAGTTTGTCAGTTCTTAAATGCCTGATAGTTATTTATTGATGGACTAATACAAGTCACCAATCTCTGTGTCAGATTTGTTTCTGGCAGTACAGGTAGTTCCCCAACTTACACATTGGAGCCCAAAATTACTATTGTTAAGTGAGTTTTGCCCCATTTTATGACATTTCTTGCCCCAGATGTTAAGTGAATCACTGCACTTAGTACGTTTAGTAACCCGGTTGTTAAGTGAATCTGGCTTCCCCATTGACTTTGCATTTCAGAAGGTCCCAAAAGGGGATCACGTGACCTTGGGACACAGCAATTGTCATAACCATGAACCAGTTGCCAAGCATTTGAATTTTGATCAAGTGACCATGGGAATGCTCCAAAGGTCGTAACTGTGAAAACGGTTCATAAGTCATTTTTTTCACTGCCACTGTAATTTTGAATGGTTAGTAAATGAACTGTTATAAGTCAAGGACTACCTGTAGTTTATCTGCAAACAGCTATTTTTTATTAGTAAAAAGAACTAATGGTGGATTAAAAAAATAAAAAGTCTTATAAGAAACAGATACCATTGTTTATTTATATTGCTTTCTTAAACTTGCTTGAATCCAGATTCTGCTTGTATGGAACTTATGCAAAAGTATATCTTCCATTTTTAAAAAAAAAATGCTATTAAGAATGTTTGAATTCAAGAGATTAATTTTAAATATAAGGGAGTCTTGGAGTGCTACAACAAATAAATTAATAAAGCCACTTCTGTGTTTTTTTTCTATAGCTTGACCTAAGCAATGTTTCAAAGCTATTTTTTAAATAAAAGTTGGAAATATTTTCTTTGCAGATATGAAGAAAGCAAAATTGATAAATTAGGTAGAGGAGAAAGGAAAGGAGAAAAAAACTGTTTTAATCTGTGCAACTGTAATAATATGCAACTCGTTGACTGATATGATCACGAATTGTTTCCACTTTTTTTTCCAGGCCTTCCAGCCTGGCTGACTTGAGGATGAAGGCACTATTACTCTCCTGTAGCTCTGTTTCTAAAGCTGGGGAATGAAACAGAAATAGGTTAGATGCAAAGAAACTATTTTCCCTCTCTAATTCATTATATCATTGTACAGATAACCATTCAGCTGTTCTAACATTTTTAACATGTATTCTTTTCATGCAATGCCTGTTCAATACAATAAGGCACTCCACATGCAAAAGCTACGGGCTGCACATGCTTGCCCTTCCCTCTTATTCATTGTAGATCTGTTCCACCACTTCAGCCCCTAACTATCCTGTATTGAATGTTAAATGAGGACAATTCTACTAATATTTGTTTGAAAGGCAGTAAAATTCTATGAATAGGGTACCCTGCTTGTTGTTGTTTTTTTATTTTGCAGAATGTTGCTCAAACTCAAATGAGCAAAAGAAGAACATCACAGAACAGAATATTTGTAATTCAGGGTTGAACTGTGGGATCCTTGGGATTTGCTGAGCTTGGTTGTTTTCTTGTAGACATTTCATTACCAAACTAGGTAATGTCATCAGTGCAAGAAAGAATGGGGTTTGCTTTCTTTTTATATACTAGTGGCTTGCCCTGTCAGTGTTGGTGGGTGTGTTCTTGATGGCTGTTGATTAGGCTGTTATTTATGGTTAGTTTATTTGTCTGAGTTGGTAGTTCCTTGATTGGAGTATTGTTTATTTCTTGATTGCTGGTCTAGTATTAATCTTGCTGTTAACATCTAGATGAACTCAGATTATTCAAACAATTTATTATAAGTATTTATATAGTAAATCCTCTACATAGCATTATCTGTTGTTTTATGAAGCAAAATAATTATTCCTAGCTCTATTTCCATCTACATGCCATATTTTTCTTCCCCATTAAGAGTAACAATAAAGAAATTTATTTAGCTTCCCTAAATGATTGGCAGAACTTGACCCAAGATTAAGGAACGGCTGTCTGTCACATAGCATCCAAAATCAGTTTTGCCTTTCTGTCTGAAAAAGCCCCGTCTCCTTCTGGTAGGACCAAATGAATGTGGACATTGACGTCAGCCAGCAGTGGTAAATGTATGTTTAGCACTGGCTCATCATGTTTTGCATGAGAAATTGTCTGGTGGCCTATTTAATAATATCAACATTCGTCACTGCATTCAGCCAACTCTGAGCAACAGTAACTGCCTCTCATCAGCCAGCTGCTAAATCTCTAGCTCTGAGAGGCACCTTCAATGAAAGAGATTCATTAAAGGTACAGCTTTATCAATGAAAACAGTAATGCTCCTTTAAAAAAATTGGCTTCGAGCCACTTAGTTATTCATACTACACCTGCCACAGGAGTCAGAGCATTTTGTCTACACACTGGCTGCTTCCCAAAACATATTGAGCAAAGTTATTAGATCTGAAAGCTTTAAACTGAAATGTCTAAATAGAGTGTCAAAAAAATTGACTTGGCAAGCCATTATTATGGAACAAATCTGTGATTGGCTGTATAACACAGTATTTATATTCTTCCTGAATGTCCATTCCATTAAAAGGGCAAGCTGAAATGCCTCACAGGATTACTATAGTAGCTTTTCATCTCTGTCTCTCTATAAAATCCTGTGGCTTACTTAGACCAGAAATGAAGTATCCAGATTTGGTATGAAATTATTAGATTAAATGAAATTATTATGCAGGAAATTTTGCAATGTTATATATGAAATTACTAAGGCTCAATGGTTAATTTATCAGAAAAGAACCTTGATATTATTTTAAAAATCTGGAATCCTGTATGGAATGCCAAGGTAATGAAGATAAAAATTGTGAGGTCATTTCTGATTTGAAGAGTTGCCATGCAGGTAATCCTTACCAGCCATTTTGGACATCATATTCAATGCTTCCTTCAACAATGTGTTGGCCTCTGTGTGGGCACTTTGAATTCGGTCACCTTGGATGCCTACATTTGACCCTTGTCCCATTCGCCTCTTCAGGTCCATGTATTTGCCATTCAATTGTTCAAATACCTGGGAGGGAGGGGAGGAGAGAGGGAAATGAGAACTAGTCAAACTTCCAATGAATATATTGAGTAGATAACATCAGAATTCCCAACTCCAAATCTCTAAACCTGAGATCACATGATGTTGGATAACATTCTACTTAATCAGTGTTCCATTTATAAGTGTGTCAGATTATTAAACACTGATTTTCCCTCTTGCCTATTCCTTTTCTTCTTCAAAAAGTGGAAATTCTTTTTCACAGCAGACTGTTTTGTGATTTCTCCTGGCTGCAGAGAACACACCTTCTTTTCACTGTGATATATTTCACTTTGTCCATTTTGAAGAATTTTTTTCATGCATCTTTTAAATAAAGCCAAATTCATACATCTTTTATATAAAGATGACAACTACCGGTACATTGAACAAGTTTTGTTTGTTCTTCAATAATAAATTATTTTATTAAATATAATCAAACAAAGTTTGATAAGGCAAATATCCTTGTCATTAACCTTTTTTATTGGCAAAGAATTCCTCTGGGACCTAAGATATTCCTCTGGTATGACTGGAAATAATGAGAAGCCGAAGGCACTTAATTTCCCTTGCTGCATGCTATCTTTCATTCTTTTGTAATTAAAATAATCTCAGGTAGGACATGGAATCTAGCAAGCAATAAATAAATAAATAAGACTTGGTGGCACATTGTTATCCAAGGATGTCATATTGGAGAATCGGGTTAAATTATAATTGTAATGAACAACTTCTGTTTGTTCTTCAATATCAATTGTTTAAGCCTATAATTAAACAAAGCTTGTCAAGGCAGATGTACTGAAGAACAAATAAAATGAGGGGTGAGAGAAATAGTAAGAAGTAATTTCAGAGTTTGTTCTTTGCTGAATGAGTACGTCATGACTGGTCATGTGACTCTGTAATGGTCCTTTTCTGAGAGTGTACAGGATATGTTCTAAAAAAATGCACATGGATATGTTCTAAAGAATGAAAAATGGACGATTGGCCTAAGAAGGTTGGGGACTTTTGCATTAGAGTGAATAGCCAATGTCATTGACAAGTCTCATGGCTAAACTGAGACAGGAGATCAGAACATTTACCAAGTATTTTTCCCAAAGACTGGCTGAGCAATACTGTAGCTTAAAGCATGCAACCCACTAAAGCAATTTCCTATTTCCAAACCTGCTGAGTACTTTTAGCTTGTGCATGGGCTTCTGTTGCTTGTTGATGAGCATCTGCAGCCAATAACTGATTCTGGCTTGCCTTGTGCTGTAACTGGACAAGCGTCTCAGTGAAGCTATCCAGTTGACTGGTGATGTCCTGCACATTCTCCTGAGCTGGAGTGAGGATGGTTTGAATCTGAACATTCCACAGATGAAACTTTTTAGACATTTTATAAACATCCATGAATAAAATACTGGTTACATAAACAAGGAATATTCTATTAAGGTAATAAAGTAATCACCAACGGAAACCCCTATTCTAGGAAACAATGGAGATTTATCAATATGAAAGGAGAGCAGGCTGGTTTAGAGTGAACAACTTAGATGTTCAATGTCAGAATCTAAGCACAAATCGCTTACTTCATCAAGGCGATTTTGGATACGCTGGAGGGGAAAAGCAGAGTCATGAATGGTAAGTTCAGCTTCTTGAAGTGCTATTTCTCCTTGTTTCAATTTCTGCAGCACATCATCCACATTGCCCTCAATAGTAGTGGCCTGGTTCCTAACAAAATATTATGTTAAAGAAATAAGGAAATGTTGCTTTCTTTTCAAAAAGATGCCACTCTATAGGTAATATATAATGGTGACCTATTAAACAGAATATGAACACATACAATTAAAAAAGCAGCATAACATTACAGCTTCCAAAAAAGTGGAAATAAAAGTTTTAACACCATTGAAATAGCATTAATAGATAAATTTTGCAATCTACACTACCTCTAGGGAGCAGTCAGGAACAGATGTAATCTGAAAGTAAGATTTACAACTAAAAATATTAGATAGCTTCCCATAGCACTCCTCATGCTATTATATGCTTCCATATATACTATTTGTTTCAATTCAATTAGTATAATACATAATCAAGACAATAAGTGATCCAGTTAAAGGAACTTATTGGTTTTTTATTAAACAACTTTTGTGTATTAAACTGCAAATGAACAATTTATTAATGAAAGTTCCAGAAGACATTTTTGTACATCAGAATTCCTGAAAGTTTAAAATTATATACATATTCAGAAAGAACCTCTACTAAATGATACTATAAATAAACATATGTCAAATATTACTTTGATAATGGATCTATTTTCCTCTACTCCAAAGTTATCAAACTCTTGGCCCCAAATTGGACAATGAAATACCATGTATACTAATTTAATCTCCTGAATGGAAAGCAGGATATAAATTTAACAGAAAAAGAAATGAATATTACCTGGCTTCTTCAGCCTCCTGCTGAAGCTGTTTTGCCTTAGCTATGTCTCCAGCAGTTTGGGCAATGATGCTGTCGGGACATTGCAGCTTAGCAATCAAATTCTGAATCTCAGTGATTTTCCTGAGAATTGTGCCAGTGTCAATTGGAAGATTAAGGGAGAGGATGTAATTGCTCACTTGCTGAATCGTGGTAATATCAGCATCCGGATCTGAAAAAAAAAAATACAATAAATAATCTAACCAAGACAAACTGCATCACTAATTCAGTCAATAAAATATTGCGATATGCCTAGATCCCCACAGATAGATCATGATAGATCTAAATACATGGGCTTTGAAAATTTAATCAGTGTGAAATATCTATTAGCATCAGCTGGAAAGAAAATGTTTATCTATATATTGACAAAGGTTCAGTGGATTTGTAAAAAAAAAAGGGGAGAGTAAGGCTCAAACTGCAGTCTCTATTTATTGCCTTTAAAAAGAAACCCAGAATGAAGGCTATGGTTTTTATATAGACAATGCTCTCGTTATCTACATGTATATAATTTTCTGAATTAAAGGAAAAAAATATATAACCATAAACACACCAAATGTATCGCTAACACATAGAACCTTGAGAGCACAGATAAATTATATTTTCTCATTGTCCAGGACAGATAATCATCTGCTATGTACAGAAATGTGGTGACTTAGCAGAGGAAGAGTTTCAATAGAGGATTTGAGCTGAAAGACATATCAGAAGTATACTTTCAAGAAAATGGCGGTCCAGATTTTGGTGAATGCTTTGAAGATGAGGAGTGGCTGCAGAAACTAGGCTACTTAACAGACACTTTTTTCATCACATGAATCAGTTGAACAATGCTATGCAGGGCATGGAGAAAATGTTTTGAGTTCAAGTGATAAGATTTGTATTTTTCAACAAGCCTACCAGATGAAACCAGAATGTCAGAATACTGGTATTAACACAACCAACACCAGCCTGGTTCGATAAAAACATCTAATAAGACTAACATTTTATAAATAATTCCACTATGACACATAGACATTTCTATTCAATCTTTACAATATGATTTGCCTTGGCTCAAAATAGAACTCCCACATATTTTGAGTAGAGTATGGAATGAAATCTACCTCATAACCTTTTGGATAATATTCTGTACATTTCAGTTATTATGAAAAAAGAATTCCATTTTAGTTCTGTCAAATGTAGAAAAGAGAAATTTGATAGCATATATTAGTGTTTAAATAATTGGGTTCAGAGGCATTGTGATTCACTGCTGTTTGCTAGAATGGAAAGAACTTTATAAAATCCCTGCATTTTGAATAAATGAAAACTTGTTCCATGTTTTTCATTTGCTCAGTTCCAAAGGACTTGAAATAGGCATGTGTAAACTCATTAATTTGGAGAGTTTGTTTTTGAAAATTTCTCCTGGAAATTTCTGAACCACTCTTAGGAGAGCATGGAAATTTCATATGGTCCTAGAGCATGTATACAATTCACTGTTTCAGGAATGAAATCTTCCATAGAATTCTAGAACATTCCATTCCCAAAAAGTGAGTTTTGCAACTTAAAGTACCTAAAACCAAATAACTTCTGTAGGAAAGAGTCCTACAATTCATATTGGATTAAAAGATATATTGAAATGTTGAGAGCATGTTATGGATACTCTCAGAATAACAGAGTTGGAAAGGACCTTAAAAGTCTTCTAGTCCAGGGGTCCCCAATCCCTGGGCCATGGCCACTGCCAGGCCTTGAGTCGTTGGGAACCAGGCTGTAGAAGTGGCGGGGAGTGCACACGTGCATATCCACACTTACACGAGCAGCAAGTGAGTGTGTTTGCACATGTTCCATTTGTGTAAGTGGCAGGCACATGTGCCCGCCACTCATGCAAATGGACCTGTGCGCATGCACATATGCCCATCATTCATGCAGACTCATCCCCTCTATCCTTCCCCCACCAGTCTGCAAAGCCAGAAAGGTTGGGGAACTCTGTTGCTTTTCACTTGCAGTCCCTCCGAGACTGCTTAGATTCCGTGGAATCCCCCCCCAAGCTGGGTCCGTCAGGTCCCCGAAGAAACCCCACGTCTCGCTCCGTCCAAGCCCCGCCTTCTTTCCAGCTTCTGAACACAAGTTGTTCCACTTGTTAATTGTTTTCATTATCAGGAAATGTCTCCTTAATTCAAGGTTGCTTTTGTCCTTGATAAGTTTCCATCCATTGCTTCTTGTCCTGTCTTCAGCTGCTTTGGAGAATAGGTTGACCCCCTCTTCTTTGTAGCAGTCCCTCAAATATTGAAGTACTGCTCATCACTTTCTTATCATTTCTCCCATTAATGGAACAATCAGTTCCTTGACTTTTTTCTTGTGTTTTACATGTTGGAAGAAACTTATTTTTTTTTAACTTTTTTTTGCAAGCCTTAGGTCATTTTGAGCCTTAGCTTTCTTGACTTCATCTTTTCAGGTTCAGGCTATTTGCTGATATTCTGCTTTATTTACTGTATGTGCCCTTCTTTCCAATTTTTATCCTTGTCTTTTTTTATCTTTCAGTTTATCCAAGCATTCTTTGTATAGCCATGCTGGGTTTTTTTAGGATCTCCTATTTTTCTTGTTCATTGTAATTGTGCTAGACTGGGATTTTATAATCTCACTTTTCAAAGTTTTCCAAGCTTCTTGGTTGTTTTCCCCTTGAGAATTCTTATCCATGTAATCCTTCTCAAGCTCTCTCTAAGTTTATTGAAATCAGATTTCTTGAAGTGCAAGACTGTAGTTTGACTTTATTCTATTGCTTGTCCTTTCACAACATTTAATTCCAAAATTGCATGGTTATTCCCACCCCCAAGGTTCTTGTAACTTCAACACCTTCTATAATTTCATCTCTGTTAGTGAGAATTAAGTCCAGTATGGCTGACCTTCTAGTTCCCTTTTCTACCTTTTGGGAGACAAAGTTGTCTGCTAAGTTTGTCAGGAATCTGTTTGATCTTCCACTAGGTGCAGAGTTTGTCTCCCACTTTATATCAGGGTAGTTTAAAGTCCCCTATTACTATTGTGATGTAAATCCTATATACCTTAGTTGACTGACTAGCAAAAAGTTCATCTATTTCAACTGATTGGGTGACCTTTAGTATACACTTATAGCAAAGTCATTTTTTTTCCCTTTTATATTGACTCAAATGCGTTCAGGATGGTTTTTATGATTGTTCTGCTGTATTTCTATAGGGATATAATTATTTCTTATATATAGCACAACTCAACCTCTTCTTTTATCCAGTCTGGTTTTTAAAAAAAACAATTTAGATCCCTCTAGCTATATATTCCATTCATGGTTTTCATTCCACCAAGTTTCTGTAATGGCAACAATATCACATCTACTTGGATTCATTTATTCCTTATACTTTGTGCGTTGCTGTATAGGAATTTTAATGCTTTTTGACTGACCCCGTATTTTGTGTCTGAGTTCTCCTTCATCCTTACCATCTGTCTGATTAGTGTACATGTTTTTTTTTCCCAATAAGTTTTTTATTTTTTTTTTCAAAGCCATTCTTTCATTGCTTCATAGCAGCGGCACGGGATCTGATTAGTGTACATGTTATGGCACACACTATCAAAAGCTTGATTTTTCCTAACTGCAACCTTAATATTCTTAACTGCACACACATCTATGTTAGAAGTACTGACAATCCTATTAGTTTTAGATTGCTGGGGACAAAAATGTTCTGTATCAATTATCTCTCTGTCCCCATCTGTCTCATAAAGGTCATGGCAGATGCAGTCAGTCAAAAGACATCAAAGTGGTAGACTCGAGATCCAGATCCAGATCCAAAATGTCATGGAAAAGAGGTGGGTGACTAAATGTGGAAAGAAAGCTAATTTGGAAGAGGGAAGAAATAGGGCTGGCTCAGAAATATATTTAAGAGTCTAAGAGTAGTAGGAAAGACAAAGAAAGGAAGAGTCTACTGTCAGAAAAGCTATCCATGAGCAAGCAGTAAAGAAGAACAGGCATAAGCCACCTGTCAGCCTTGGAAGCCATGAGTATGAGGTCTCTGCAGGCTGCCACACATAAGCACATGGGAAGTTTCTCATATGGTTAGAAGGGTTAGTAGACAAAACAACATTCTTTTAAATTATGTCAAGGCCATCCTGTCCAGCACCTGGAAGACGATTGACAAGACGGAAATAAGAATGATGGGTATAGCACAGGATTGGGGAATGTGATTTATGATGGGGGGAAAGAGGTGGATCTTTGATTCTCTTTTGGGTGTGGAAAAACCTGGGCCTTCAGATTCAGGTTTTTCCCAGATTTGCCAACATGGTTTCTTTAATAAACTCTTATTTGGATGAAATCTTATCTGAGGGCTGAGTTATTTATTGGAACTTGGATGGAACGCTGACAGATAGATTATAATTTTTCCTTTCACAGAGCATTTAGACTTCTTTTCTTTTCTACTCTGTGTTTTCACAGCATCTCAAGCTAGTAGTCTTTCAATTCAGTACCAACTTTTAAAGGAGAGGATAATAGAGAATAGAGAATTAAGCATTTCTCAATATTAGTAACTTATACTTTTGAAAGTGTAGAACTTCCTCCTAATGGCATCACATTTATACTCTGGAGTTTATACCAATGGAAGGGCACTCCCGGGATAGTTCAATTGACAAGATCCAATCTGACTTAGTCACCAGACCAAAGGTTTTTTTCTTCCAAGCTTTTGGGCTCATACTGGAGCCCATCCTCAGGAAACCTTTCTCTCTCCAGAATTTGTGCACTGGGCTGTTCTATATGTTGTATTTATACGGTGCCTGGTTGTGTGTGATTTTCAGTTGTTAATTAGGGTGTTCATGGCCAGCTATTTAGTTGTTAGTTGTGGTTTCTTTGTGCTGCTTCACCCTTGGCTCCCAAAGGAGCACCCCTAAGCTGGTGATAAATCAGCACTTCTATTGACTGACAAGGGGCCTATTTCCCAGGCTTCAATCATTTCTCTAGCTATTTTTGTCCCTGCTCAGTTAACAATCTTAGTGGCTGCAAAATTAAATGCATGCCACTGTGCACTGTGCAATGTGAGGCTACCAATGAGTTTGGGTTTCCTCCAGTGGTGGAATTCAGCTGGTTCTCACCAGTTTGCCTGAACCGTTAGGTAATTGCTCATGCAGTTTGGAGAACCGGCTAAAATAAAATGCAAGAGAGTTTCTTCCCCCCCCTCTCTCTCTCCTCTCTCTCTCTGTATCTCTCTGTCTCTGTCTCTCTCTCTCTCTCTCTCCCCTTCAGTTAATAGCTCCGGACAGACAGCCAAGAACCACTTAACAGTTGCAGCTGGAATGCAGCCAAGTAAATAAACAACAGAAACTGACATGATTAGGGCAGGGAAACCCATCAATCATCCATCTAGGGATGGGATTAACCTCTTCCCTTCAGGAAGAAGGACAAGATTACAAACATTTTCATTCTAAAGAGTATTAAGTAACATTTCTGTGATCAGCTGATACTCTCTGGAGTTCCCCAAGACCTTTTATAGCTGCTGCAGTGTTGGCTACTTCTTGTTTCTTCCTGGGGGAAAAGATACAGG
>JANHFL010007067.1:19647-35717 GCA_032468155.1 Oxyrhabdium leporinum | reverse complement strand
ATCAGGTTAAGAACATCAATTTTGTCTCTCTGGGACACTAAATCTACAGAGTTGTGGAGACATCAACCAAATTTGTAGAGTGTTACAGATCCTGCTGTCTATATTTTGATGTTGCACATTATATCATTATAATATAGTATTCAATTATTTGACTTTGTGCTGATTCACAAAGCAACACACTTTAAAATATTTGACCGTGGTATTTTGATTTCATCTGCAGAAGAGATTTACTAATTTTAACAGTGCTTGTGAGATTGCTTTTGAAAAGGAATTAGTTATTTTTGGACAATTGCCTTGTTCAACGTGGCAGTGGCATATTAAATGTTACATATCTTTAGTAAACCTGGAAGTGCCTTATTTCTCAGTGTTACCTCTATCAAAGTACCATTCATAACTGTTTCTTAAAATAAATAAGATTGCTTGAATCTGTATTTTTGAAGTGCTTGGAAATTAGCATACTTGGAATTTTCTTAGGTTGAATTTAAAAAAAATAATCCAGAAAGTAAAATTTAATTCAAGTCTGAGTTCTCAAATAATGTGTTCAGGCATTTTAATATATACTTGTATTCTAAATGGAGTGTATAGTATTCCTAATTGTATTTCTTGTATTGTATTGTATTTCTAATTAAGACAATATCTGGTATGGTGAACTCATGTTTAGTTTATTCATTTTATTTTCCGCCAGTTTTCTTAATATTTTCTTAGCAACATTTTTTAGAAGTGATTTTCATTGTCGTTTTACTAAGGCTGAAACAAAGTGATTGTGAAAGATTACCCAGTTGATTTCTTATCAAAGGTAGGACTAACACTTTCAGTCTTCCAGTATCTAGCCTAGGGTCTGTAACCAATACACCAATCTGGCTTTTTTTTTGCTATTACTGTCTTTAAATACTAATAAAGTTAATTCAAAACATCAAAACCATTCTGATATGACCAATAAAAATGGGTCGAAATCATTCTTGACTCTTTGTGATTGTCTGGACAAGCCCTTGCAGTTTTCTTTGCACAATTTTTGAAATTGTTTGCCATTGCCTTCTTCCAAGAGGTGAAAGAAAGTAAATGGCCCAACTAGTTCTGTATTATCACTGTTATTAATTAATATATGTATGTAGATACTTAAGCTGATGATAATTTTAAAGTAGTACTAATAAGATTGCTACCAGATGGTAGGAATATATGTATTCATAAAGATAGACTTCAAGTAAATGGAAAATACCACTTAGTTCCCTTTCCAGTTTATTTATCTTTCTTTTCTCTGAGATAATTCTTCCTCCGTCTTTTTGGTTTCTTGAGACTTCCATATTCTCTGACCTATTGCATTCAAAAACAGAGAGAGGATTGTTGTGGTGATAATAGGAAGAGAAAGTTGCATTGGACCTGTTCACCAACTTCAGTTGTTTTTAAAAATAATAAAGGCAGGATACAAACAGATAAACAAAACGGAAGTATGTTAAGGAGGAGAAGTATACTGTGCAAAAATGCTTGCATTTTTACAAAGCTGGATTGAAAGTCATTCTGCATTAAGTTTGTCTCTGCATGTAGATTTTGTTTTGTTTCTAAATCTATAAAAAAGATCAAATGATTTTTTTCTAGTAAATCCTCATGGAGATTTCAGTTTAGCTTGTTTTTAAATTGAATCATTTTGATAGTATTGTATCGTTTACCTATTCAGTTGCATGCATTCTGATATTATAGAACTGGGGCCATTAATGAATTTTGTTAAGAGTCCAAATTATTTAGTATTGTATTTTGCATTTTTTTCAGTTTGGCTAGTTAAATACATACATAAAGTTTTTATTTCCTGATGATGTACAAAGTATGGATCTAAAATTCAGAGATAACAAAAACAAAAAATAAATTTATTTGATGGACAAAAATAATAAATTTAAAAGCACTTCAAAGGGAAATCTTGCTGAAAATTTTTCAAAAATTACTGGGTTAATTAGGGATGAACAGTTAAAGCTTATGATAATCTTTGGAGTCATAATGCTGTAGATTCTTTATGAATGGCTTTAGGAATTGCTTATCATACCCCCAAAGCTAAGAATCTAGAAATCTGGCATCTTTGGTGTTTCTCTAATTGCTTCTAAACTTACTTTAATATAGTGTCTCAGACATTAGTGGTCTCTAGCTTTATGGATGTTCTTGTTTATTACTATGTTATCTTTATTCAAATAGTGCAGGGATGACTACATGATTTTAGTCACGCCTTATGCTGTATTTATGTTTATAGTGATTAAGATCTGCATTAATAAATTAATAGAGAAGAGAAGCTCAGTATGAAATTGAGACATAATCTACAAGCTGAGGTTGGTAGATGAAAATTGGGTAAAAATAACTGAGCAAGAGGATAATAAGTGAAGTATTCCAGCAAGGTCAGAAAGGCAAGCAAAAACAGCCTTGTAACATAAACAACACACACAACATTAATGTACTGCTTGAATTGGTGTACCACTGGTGTGTTGCAAATACCAGTTCAATTAACTTCCCTTTCCCCCCACTGAATATTGACTCCTGGTAACAACATGGATGTGTTGTTTCTATATAGTAATGTAGTTTTATCCAAACCTTTTGTCTCCCTAAAGTTATAAAGCTTCCAGAAATATATGAAAATACAGCCAAGAATCATTTGAATATAACAACATAATATATAATAAATAATAAAATAGTTATTCAAACAGTTACAGATGTCACAGGAGTATCCTAATAAGCCAAAATCTTGCCTTCATCTTACTTAATATTAATTAGGAAAGCCACTATGCTTTGGGACATGTGATATATTCTGTATATTTTTAGAATTTTCACATAAATAATTTGTCTGCTACTTATCAGAGAAAGACTTCTCTAAAGCATTCCCTTTTGATTGAGTGAACTATTTATTTTAAAACATGGTAGAGTTTTCATGATATTGTAAACTTAATACGTAAGTACAACTTAGTGTAAATATCTGTGATAAATGATTCTTTCCTTACTCAACAAGTTAAGCCAAAACTTACCTAGCTTGTCGATGGCCTTTCCTAGTATTGGTGCTTGGCAGATGGCCTATGATATATCACTAAACTCTAATATTATGTGTAATATAAAATATATTTAATTCAAAATAATTGTATATGTTGAATAGGAGTCAAGCAAAATTAAACTTTAGAAAAGATAATATGAAATGTGATCTAGTAAAAATATATTCCACATAAACACATATTTGCTAAATGGATAAAAATGCCCTGTCTTGTAAACAGGACATGGAAAGTAATAAGGGCAGATTTTGTACATACAGTTCAGAAGAAGCAGAAGAAACAGCAGGTAAGCATATAATTTAGAGCTTTTTAAAATAAAAGGTGATGATTACTTAAGTAGATGTCAGGGTGATTTTTTAAATTTTTTTTTCATACATGGCAAAAGTGCAAAGATGTTGTTGACAGTGGGGACCAGAAATGAAATGTTGGTGCATTAAGTGAAAAAAACATCCACAGAGACAGACAGTATAGTATTTTTTTCAGCATGATGCCAGACTGCCTCTTGTTCTCAGAATTGGCATTTATACCATAATTGAAGAGGAAGAGTTCAGGATAAATGCACATATCCTGTCTACTTTTCCATGCTTGCTAAGCAGTCCTTTCGTCACCATATAAAGAAATTCATTTACACTTGGCAGAGCAGAAAATGAGAATAATACATTTTCATTGCATATTTGAAATGGTGTTTAATTAAGCCAGGGTTACTCTGGACAGTAAAGATTATATATAGTTCGTCCTATTTTTTATGAAGCAAGACTTAAGAGTAAGCCTGCACAATATCTGGCCTGAGCATTTTAAAAAGCTCAATAAATTCACTGCTGCCAAATGTCACCACCACCAGGCAGGATCTGCAACTAAAAACGCTATTAGTGAGACTGAGATATTCATGTTTCAATATGTTTATATTTCTAATGCAGGTTGTTCAAGCAGTCTTTTTTGGGATCTGTGTACTGACTGACCTTTCCAGCCTTCTGACTAAAGGAAATGACAGCCAAGAACAAGAAAGGCAACTAAGAAAGCTCATCACCCTCCGTGACTGGATGATGGCTGTTTTAGCTTTTCCCATTGGGGTTGTAAGTACCGTGAAAAGAAAGGAATTTCCTTCCAATTTGGAGTATACCACCCTTGGTTTTTAATCTGTTTTTAAAATGTCAGTTATTTAAAGGAAAGGTCATAGTCTTTTATATACTAAAACGTGCCATTTATTTACTGCATTTATAAGTAATTCTATTTATTCATTCAATGTAATTCTATTAACAAAAATGCTTAGTACATAAGTTCAGTGGGCAATATAAGACTGCTATATAGAAAAAGAAATTGTATTTGCCAGCTTTAAATGTATAATTTATCTCTATATGCCTCCAAATTTATATATAGGGGCACTTGTAATATAAAAATTATGATTACAACAATTAAAAGTACTGATAATCAAGTTAAAGTGCATTTGTAAGAGAAACAAAACAGCAAAATAGCATAGAGTACTTAAAAGTTTGTGAATTGTTCTTAATTTTCAAAATTTCAGCATCATGACCTAAAACATGATTTGCTCTTGACACAAGTCCTAAAAATAAAGAGGATGTAATTAAACAAATGACTCAAAACCATTAGACTCGTTCATTTATTCTTTGAAGAAAATGATCCAAAGTTAGCTATTTATGTGTGGCAAAAGTATGTGAACCTTTGCTTTCAGTTACTAGTGTGTTCCCCTGCAGCTAAACATTTCCAATTACTGTTAATCAGTCCTGTGCATTGGCATGGAGGAATTCTAGTCCATTCCTCCATATATATATATATAGCAGCTTTAACTCAAGACGTTGGTGGGCTTCCTCACATGAACTGCCTTCTTCAGGTCAGTTCTATAGGATTAAAGTCAGAATTTTGACTTGGCCTTTCCAATATATTTATTTCTTCTGCTTTAATCATTCTTTGGTTGTACAACTTATCTATTTAAGGTCATTGTCTTGCTGCATGACCCACTTTCAGCTTCAGTTCACAGCAGATACCCTGACATTTTCCTGTAGAATTTTCTGGTACAATTCAGAGTTCATGGTTCCCATCCCATTCCATTGATATCTCATGGTCAGTGATGGCAAGTTGTCCTAGTCCTCAAGTGGTAGAAAAGCAGATCCAAATCATGATACTATCACCAGCATGTTTCACAGATAGGATAAGGTTGTTAGACTGAAATAGTGTTGCCTATTGTCAAACATAATACTTTTCATTGAAGCCAAAACTTTACTATTTTACTCTCATCTTTCTACAAAACACTTTTCCAGTAACCTTCTGGCTTATCCACATGGTATTTTGCAAACTGTAGACAAGCAGCAGTGTTCTTATTGGAGAGTAGTGTCTCTCTTTTTGCAATTGTTCCATGCACATCATTGTTGTTCAGTGTTCAATGTTGTTCAATGTTCTCCCAATGGGGGAGGGGTGTCTCATAATCGCTGGCATTTGCCAATGTGAGAGAGGCTTTTAGTTCCTTACATCAGCGGTCCCCAACCTTTCCACCGGCAGCCCGATGCAGGGAGGGGGGAAAGAGGGAATGGTTTTGTGTGAAGGACACATGCTTGCACGTGCACAGCTTCATTTGTGCGTGCACGAGTGCATCTGCTTGTGCGGCCCAATTCTGAATGGACTGCAGCCGGAGCCCAATAATGGGTCACAGCTTGGGAGGTTAGGGACCCCTGCCCTAGATCTTACTCTGGGTATTCTTGGTGTGATCTTCTTGGGAGGGTAACATTGATGTTGAATGGCCTCCATTTGTGCATGATCTTCCTGATAGTGGACTGGTAGAGTGCAAATTCTTTGGAAATAGTTTTGTAAATTTTTACAGCCATTGAGCCTCAATAGCTGTTTCCTCAGAAATGTGACTTTGTTAAAGTCACTCTTCTATATATCTGTATTGTGAAGATCAGACTTGTTTAATGAATAGCCAGAATTCTGTACTTTAAGTAAGGCAAAACTTTCCACACTTATACCTGCTGAACATGTGATTGATTGAAACGCCTGACTCTAATTTTTCCTTAAAATGAATCGATAGTCCTAAAGAAGTGTGGGCAGGCCAGCAGGGGCTGCAGGCAGGGTGATGGAGACTGTGGGTGGGTAGTAGGGAGCATAGGCAGGTTGCTGAGGGCTGCAAGCAGAGAGGTTGCTGCAGGTCAGTGCATGGTATTAATGGCAGGCTGGTGGAGTGGGTGCTATGGCGTACAAGATCTCTAGGACTTTGTTTCTGGAAAGCTGGCAGGGAAGGTTACCAATGGCGATCACATGATTGCGGGATGATGCAACCATGATAAGTGTGAACTGGTTGCCAAATGCCCACATTTGTTTATGTGAGTTCTGTGACATCCAAAACTTTAAGCACTGGCTTAAATACCACTCATTCAGTGCCATCCTAACTTTGAACAGTCACTGAACTGGGGATAGCTGCATAACTTTGTATGTCAATCATCTTTGTATATGGTTACCAAGATATCACTTTGTATATCAATTTTGTATATCTTGCATTATCAATTTCATTCATTATGCATATTCAGAAGGCTTTTGTTCGTTAAAAGAGTTTTGCTGCATGAAAAATCCTTTTCTACTTCCTGAGATGAAGCCATAAAATCAAATAGGCGCAGTTTCTTAAAAAAAACACATTTTAATACTATCATTGTAATTTGGGGGCAGTGATGTCTGAGTGAATTTTTAGAAAGCTATGTTAAAACAATTGAACAAATAATGAAAATATAAGTAAAGAATCATAAATAGGAAAATAGCAAAGAATCAATGAAAAGCTTGGCAGAATAAAAAAGGTTTCAAGAGCAAGGGAGGAGGACCAAAGAGAATGTGTGAAAATCATATTCTGTTTTATTACATTTTTCTAGATTCCTAGAGTTGATACATCTTAAGGAATTGTTTTGATCCAGATCTACTTTTTAGTAATTATGTTTATTATATGTTGGGATAGGCTATTGAGTTTTAAGAAATATTGAATGGGCAACTTGGCTAAAACTAGAATCATTTCCTACCTGTTTCATTAAAGAAGTTCTGGCCACCTGCAGCACCAGATGGTTGCAACCAATTTTGCATACATTGGCTGACTTTGACCAGACAGATGGAATTTCCTGTCTTTTCCGCTTTTACCTTACACGCAAGGTCAATAAGCTTTCTGTGCTTCAGAAAATATTCAAATACATGCCAGCTTTTTAAAATCATCCATTAATATCAGATTTACTTTTTGAAATCTAGCACTGTAAGCTTCTTTTCTAATGCTTTTGTTTATAAGCATCTTGATCTCTTGAATGAAATATAATCTTAGATTTCATTGATACAGAATTAAGAGACATAATCTTGACAGGGACCATGTGATCAAAATCACTCCAAGAGCTATCAAAACATTTTTTCAGAACGTCACAAAGAAACCCAGGAAAACATCCGGGGATTTTCAGGATTAACTGATTAACTAGACTATGGATTTGATTTGCAGAAGAATACTAATTAAAAATAAGATTCATGGGAAAATAGCAAGTGAAAATACCATGACTCACTAATGACAGCATGTATACTATTCTGTAGTTTGCCATAAAGCACATGGATGACCCCATCCTTCAATTTTTTGGATTACTGTTCCAGAATCAAAAGTAGAATCATTCAGACTATTCAGGTGTCATTATGTCTGGCAGAAACCAAGTATTTCAATAAAAAAGGTACCATCTGTTAGGCATGGAAGTGATATTGTCATGGTGTATGGAATATGCTTTGCTGCCTCAGTACTGGTGTAACCTGCCATCATTAAAGAAAGCATTAATTCTGCATTATAGTTCCACAGGATAATATTAAGTAGTGATCTGCTGTATTTTAAAGTTTGTGTTGATATGCCTTCCACATCTGTCATTACCTCCTTAAAGAAGCTTCATCTCTTCCTATGCTCACAGTATTGACTTGATTACAGGAAAATATACTTTTGATTTAAGGATGCAATATTTCAAACACCTACTTTCCTAGGATCATACATACTACTACCTTACTATGCAAGGCAGGAAAAGACATCGTTTTGGGGGTTTTTTTTAGAAAGTATGACAAGTGTGGTATATGCGCATCTGCATTAGCTCTTAAATAGATTTCTGGCTTAGAGCACAAACTTCTCTATATCAGCTAACCAATCATAAGCTAAAGCATAAATGAGTCATGTACTGATTCCAGACACACAAGCAAGGCCACAAGAAAACAGGAGAAAAACAAATTCAGTGTTTTAGAATGACAAAGTCAGACTCTGGATCTAAAGTCCACAGAAAGCTTAGAGGTTGTTCAGTAGTTGAAACTAGAAAATCCTCAAATGTTACACTGAATTTTGGAGAAATAAGCAAAAATCCTTACCTAACAGGGAGTCTTGACGGGGAAAGTCACAAGTTGCAGGGTTAAATCTCCCCAACCAGAGTTAAATCTTCCTAACATCCTCTACAGACTTCATTGCTTAAAAACATAAATTCCAATTCCATTGTAAGTCAATGATTATCTGAATTAGGTCCAGCATTGTACTTACTGCTGTTTTATAACATTTTTATAATTAGAGTTGTGATGACACAGTGGTTAGAATGCAATATTGCAGGCTAATTCTGCTGACTGCGAGCTGCCAGCAGTTCTATTCTTACCGGTTCAAGGTTGACTCAGCCTTCCATCCTTCCGAGGTCGGTAAAATGAGGACCCAGATTGTTGCGGGCAATATGCTGACTCTGTAACCACTTAGAAAGTGCTGTAAAGCACTATGAAGTGGTATATAAATCTAAGTACTATTGCTATTGCTAGTGTGCTGCTGTCAAGCAAATCTCAAGTAGGCATTACATTAGAATATATAGGGTCTTACATTAGAATATATAGCATCTTATATTAGAATATATAGGGTTCACACCTATTTCTCAGGATCATTGTTCATGGCTACTCTAAGTGTAAACTGCATTGAAGAAGAATAAACTGTGATACTTGTAAAGTATGATATAGTTCAGTATTTCAAGTATTTCTGTTTAGAGGAATGAATCTGCTAAGCTTCAGTTAGTTCATGCATGATACTAAAGAACCAAATTTAATGGGTTATTTATGGTTTAGAGGAAACTACTATAGTCCAAAATATCACTCTAATTGCATACAATACATAATGAATACAGCTAATCCTCGATTTATGGCCATGTGTTTAATGACCATTCAAAGTTACAGCAACACTGGAAAAAGTGACCATTCAGTCCTCATAATTGCAGTTATCGCAATGTCCCCACAGTCATGTGACAATGATTCAGATACTTGGCAACTGGCTCACAATTTTAAAAGTCATAGTAGCATCTTGCAGTCACATGATCACCATTTGCAATATTCAATGCAAGCTTCCAGCAAGCAAAGTCAATTGAGAAGCTGGCAGGAGGTTGCAAATGGAGTCATGTGATGCCATGCCTAGCGGCCATGTGGAATTAGCTTAACAATGACAACTGAAATTGCTGCAATGGCAGCGGTCCTTAACTATGGGGTTGCCAGTCCCAATTATCGTTGTTAAGTGAAGACTACCTACATATGTATAAGCTAACCAAGCTAGATTTAAACTACTTGGTACATTAAAAGTATACACAACAGAACAGTAGTAACTGGTTGATGGTTGATACTGATAAAATGTAATTCTTACAATAAAAGTATGACTTTATATACCTGAAAACATATATATGTATTCTTTTCTCTTTGCCCCAGTTTGTTGTGCTAATGTTTTGGAGCATCTATATCTATGACAGAGAACTTGTTTACCCCAAACTCCTTGATAATTTTATACCAACTTGGCTGAATCATGGAATGGTAAGTATAAAAACAGTGTTGTTTCTTTTAAAGAGTATTAAGGGGGGGGGAATCATTTTTTTCATCTGTAGATATTGAAATACATAATATGAAGTGTCTGTGGATGTCTACAGCATAATAGCAGAAAAGTGTCTAGTATTTTTTTAACAGAGTAACTTTTCTACAACAGCTTATTGTCACTTACTATTAATATCAGTAAGGAATTAGTTTTGCCAAAATTAAGGCCACAGACAAATATGAAATCTCAAAGTTATTAGAAAGCTGTTAAATCTCCCAAGTTTCAAACATGATTATTTATAAAATATACATATTACAGTAATTCCCATTAATGGTATTATTCCAATTTTAGTATATGTGCTGCTGAAACGAGCACAAGTCCCATTAATGGTGATACTAAATCAACATTTATTTAAAAAGAAACAAAATACAGCTTCATTTCCCTCCCCTGCCAATTTTCTAAAAATTGTAGAAGAAAAGGCTGGATATTTCCCCCAGTGTTAAAATTTATAAAAACTGTATTTCTTTACTGAATATTTTGTTGTGTTCATGATTTCATGTATTAATTGTCTGAAATGAATATCTTTACTCCATTTTGAAATACTTTTATGCTGTGTTTTGTTTTTCAATATTAAAAACTAATTAAATCCTTAGTACAAATATTTAAAAATATGTTAACAATTAGCTTCTTACATACGTGTATATTTCTGCATAGTGTCTCAAATTCATAGAGGCATGGAATTCCTTTTTTTTTTACCTTAACTCCTCCCACGAGACGTTTCTGTGATTCAAAATATAAGTAGAGGTAGTCCTCAACTTACAACCATTCACTTAGTTACCATTCATAGTTATAGTGACACTAAAAAAAGTGACTTAAAACTGGTCCTCACACTTACAACACTCACAGCATTCCCCATGGTCACATGATCAAAATTCAGGCACTGTATTTACAATGGTTGTAGCATCCTGGAGCCATATGATCACTATTTACGATCTTAAGTAGCTTCTGACAAGCAAAGTCAGTGTGTAGAGGAAAGTCAGAATCACTTAATGACTCTGTGATTCACTGTACACAGTGATTTGCTTAATAACTCTGGCAAAAGTCATAAAATTAGGTTCAGTTCATGAAACAGCTGCCTTGCTTAACAATGGAAATCTTGGTCCCTTTTGTGGAAGTAAGTCACAAATCATGTGATGTTAGGTAAGGCTTTACGAAAGACTCCAAGAGGATGTATTGTATTTATTTATATATTAAGTCAGCATTTAGAATCCCCCATCCCATCCTATAGAAATTGCAGAGAATTAGAATTGTGTGATTAGACACACAAGGAATTTGTCTCAGTGTACATACAGCAATAGTGAGAGATCATTATCATAGTCGTTGTAAAAATACGTTTATCATAAAACATTAGATGCAACACTTAGCGATAGTCATGAATACTAAATAAGCAATCAACATAAATCATTCTATTACATTATATAGCTAGTCTTCATTTAACAACCGTTCATTCAATGACCATTTGAAATTACAACAGTCCTGAATGAAGGGTCTTATGACCCAAACGTAAATGTATGATCATTGTAGCGCCCCCGTGGTTATTTGATTGCGATCTCTGGATGTTTGGGTGCCCTGAGATCAAGTGATAGCTGTCTGCGATCTTCCCTATTGGCTTAACGAGAAAGAGCAGAGAAGCTGGCAGGGAAGGTTGCAATCCACTAGTCAACCTGAAATTTCTCCTTGGATTTCAGGACAGACGTTTTTCAGCAAGCCTCCATGAGAGCACTGCTTGGTAGAGAGATTCTGCCTCAAATGTCTATCTGTCGGGCAACACTTTTGCTCTCAAAGAGGTTGGGCAAAAGTCCCCTGCAAGGCTTAGGGTTATGATATTACTTAAGCTTTCCTTTGCTTTACAGACCTGCAAAGGTAATAAATACAAGGATTAGTTGCTTTTTTTCATCATTATTGTAGTGCAAATGGTTGTTGTGTGAGGCAGTTGGTAAACAAGGACTATCTGTACTTACAAATGCAGCAGATGGAATGAAATCTTATTTTGGGATAAATCAAGTAAAAATCAGCCACTTAGTGAAGATCAATACATGGTCTGTCCGGTGCAGTGAGGTCACAGACAGGAGGGTAGATTAGCAGTAAGAAAGAGCATCATTTTGACAAAAGCAGCAAGATTATGAATGCCTATAGTCCAGTGATCAATAAAAACCGATTCCTAATTACTGTATTTTACCCACTAATATAAAAATAATTTAGAGACTAAAGCACCTCCTGATTACTTTAAATTTACAGATTGAAAGGCCTTGCTGGTTAATTAATTGCACTATTATAAAGGAAAAATAATATACGATCAGAGGATATGTGTTTATTTAGGCTTCACTTTGAAAGTGTGACATTCCAAACATTTTTGGTGAGAATACTGTATAGATGTCTGACATAGCAACTTAACATGTTCATAGTTTGTGAGGAGCAAGGAAATGCAATGGAGGGAAAATGGGATTTTCTGTAGACTGGAATTGCTAAAATAATTACTATATGAAATGACTAGTTTTTCCCTTATTCCAAATAATGTGAACATTCTAATTGTCCATGTGAACCTATTATTAATTTTTATATGCAACTCTGTACAAGGCCTTGCTGAAAAAAACTTTAAAACAAATAGTCATTTTTTGTTTTTTTCAAGTGTTCCTCTGTCTTGAGTCACTATGAAAGTATTTTGCTGTTGTGGTGTTTTTCAGCACTGTCTAATGCTTTCGAATGCTTTAACCATAATATTACCTTTACTGTTGATTTTCATTTTAATTCGCTCTGATTCGTTGTACATCATAGTAACCCATTTGAGAGAAGGGGGGTGGGATTTCCTAACAGAATGTTTTATTTTTAAAACATTAACATATTAACTTTTGGGAGAGAACCATGATTTTAGAATGGACTTCAAGAACTTTTATTATATATCTTTTGGGATGAATTATAAATCCACACATAATTTTACATTTGTCTAAGGGACAAATGTATGTATCTAAAAAGATGGCATGAATTCTATAATTAAAATAGATGTTTTGACTACTGCTAGAGTAGTTATTTTGAGTACTTTAGAGGTATCTCTTCAAATTTAGTGACAGGATCACAAAATGGCAAATGCAAGTCAGTGTCAGGATGTGTAATGTGTATGGAAGCTAGGAATCCATGCTTCATTTATAAAATGTTGAGGACTGAACTGTCACAAGTCAGCCAAGAAGCAGATCTTTAGATCACTGGAATAGTTCAGTGAAATAATCTGCACAGTATGCAGCAGCAATAAAGAAGCAAATTCTATGGTACGGGTAGTTAGAAAAGATATAATTTAAAACAAATATAGATTTGAAGTGCTATTCTGGCTGATCTCCAAGAACTGTTTAGGCTTATGTGCTTGTTTAAACAGTTTATATTAAAGTAAATTCAGTTGATTTACAAATATGCTGCCTTATCACCTAAATATTACTGCTATTCGTAACTATTCAAGCAGAAAAATATATTTCTCCAGTAAGGCCCATCATACATTTGTAATTTATGTTATTATAACCCAGAAATGCCTGCATGGGATTGATTAAAACCCATTGGCAATTCTTTGCTAGTAAATAAATGTGTTTTGTTTTCTACCAATTCTCCCTGGGATGTCTCGGATGCTGTTGAGAGGGCTTCAGCTCTCCAAAGCTGGTCTCCAAGAAGCACAGCATGAAGAAAGAAGATCCCCCATCTCCCCTTCCAGTTTTAACAGTGCCCATGAGTAGTACATTCATGCAGAAAATCTTAATAAATTTGGTCTTAATAAAATGTGATTAAAATCACAGGAATTGATATTTTAAATTGCGTTACATTTTAAATGCTTTGAACTAAGCAAGCATTTATGTCTGATAGCAATTATCTAAAATGTACTGCTCTATTGCTTAGTTTTTTTAAACTTGCATAACAGGAAAAACAGAGTAAAATAGAAAAAAAATACATAAATAACTGACTTTTAGAAGTCCAGATAAGATCAATGAAAAGATTAAAATGAGCCCCAGTCTAGTTGACCGAGTGAATGCAATTCATTCTTCATTCATTCTAATGCAATTCTATATACTTGTGGGATGAAGTTTTAGATAAGTGAGGTTAAAAATACATCATAATTATTTTTATATAGATTTATTTATTTGAAATAGTTTCCATTCCCAAATGATGTCATTGATAAAAATGAATAAGACTGCATTGGTATTTAGTTTGGTTTTTTTACTGTGATAACAACAAAACAGCAGAGAAAAAAAAGGTGGGATGGAAGAGACAATGGAAACACAAAAATAACATTCCCTTCCGTACGTTTTGACTAATCATTGAGAGTTTCAGACTCTGTTAAAGAAGTAATATTGATCTTTGGAAGGGATTTTAAAAAAATATGGAACAGGTGGAAGAAATTTGAGGCATAAAACTAAACAAAACAGAATATCTGAAATTGTTTGATAATAATTGAAGACCTTTGCGCAGTTAAGGAAAGTAGGAATGAAAATGGCAGCCATATGTAATTATTGTAAAATAGTGTGTGTAAGAACACCCCTCACAGACCTTTATGAGTACTCTTAAGAAAAAATGAGATTGACAGCTGCTTGGAATGCTAGACTTTTGACTGCACCTAGTACTTCAGTAAATCAATTACACAAACACTCACTGCTCCAGAAAGTTACAGGAACATAAGAACTGAATTGGATCAGGCATGCACATTCTTATCATTTTTCCTCAGCTCTCCTATCTACAGAAACTTACCAGTATCAGTACAATCCTATTTTCCCAATCATAGAAATCAAGTCTCATAGAGCATAACAAATACATGCTGTCATAAATAGATAAGTAGAGCTATATACTCTTCAAATTGATTTTGAAGGCCTGTGACCATAATAATCGTATATTGTTTATTAAAGCAGCCCATTTATTTTCCATCTTTTGTGCAAGCCTGATAAAAATGCAGTTGTTTTAAGTGTCGTATTAAGAGTTCTAAACACCAGTGAAAATATTTAATTTTTCACATATAGGTTCCTGGATTACTTGTTTATTGCATATTTTACAAATCACAGAACTGTGAACAATTATAATATTGTAGTACATTTTACAGCTATGCTTTATAGAAATGGCTAGGAAGGCTATTACTGGAATTATGCAGAAAGAAAATAAAATCCCTTGTGGAAAAATGCCCTACATTTGCAGGCCTGGAAACTTGGTAATTATAGGAATTATATGTCAGTGTATTATATACAATTTGATCCGCTCTTTGTAGTTTATATGCTTGTTTCCTTGCAAGTTTTGTTTTGCTTTCTTCAAGAAGCACTCTTGAATTGTTTCTTGAAGAAACAATCTTAAATCCTTTATTGGAATTTAGGCGCATAAATGGCCAGATGGTCATATTTTGCACAGAAAAATAAACAGGCAGGCTTCTACACACATGGTTTTGTACATGTATTTTCGTTTTGTTGTTTTTAAGATTGAGACTAAGAATGCACAGTGGATGCATTCAGATTACACATGCAGCTAGCATTATTGCTTATGGTCATCAAATTTTACACATTTAATAAATTAAAAAAAATATGCTAAGAAAAATCCCAATTCACCACTACATCATCATGAAAAATGTTTTAGATTAAATTTAATACAGTAGCAGTATATAAACAATATTCTTGATACTCCAAAGATAAAATTCAGTCATCAGATAAACCAAACCATGACTCACAAGGGAATGAATTTGGGAAAGTGGTGGCTCTATCGGTGCTAGTGGCTGATGCTGTGGTCATGTGAACTTCATTTTCCATGTCACATGACAGTTTCTCAGCCAGTCTTGCAATCTCTCCTCCCTCCCAACCCACCTATACCTACCTGCTGGAAAGGGAAAGGAAGGAGAATGAAATCCCTGTGCATCTTTCTAGGCCCATGCTGTACCCCAATATGCTCCTCCCAACCTGTGTTGCTCCCCATGCACTTCCCATGACCCTCACACTGTTTCTTAACCCATACAGCACTTCTTGCACATCCCTGAATACCCTTCCTGATCTACACTGCCCACCCACATGCCCTCCCTGATCCACGTGACACCTCTCTGGCACCCCCACCTACCATTCCTGAACTGCAACTCACGCCTACTACTTTTGGACTTGCAACTTTCTGCTGGTTTCCCCAGCGGTTTCTTCCTACAAGCTTCCCACCAGCAAAGCAAATGGGAAGTCAGCAAGAATTCT